>LIEC01012312.1:2793-63444 GCA_001925005.1 Drosera capensis
CTTAAAACAATCAAAACCCCTTGAAAAGGCTAAAAAAATAACATAAAAACAACTCTAATGGCTTGAAAACGTAAGAAGCTATGAAAAGACCCTTTAAATGACCTTAAACACTTAAAACCCCATGAAAAGGCTAAAAACAACATAAAAACAGCTCTAAGGTCTTGATAACGTAAGAAACTATGAAAAGACCCCATAAATGAGCTTAAAACACTCAAATACACTTCAAAAGGCTTAAAACAAGATAAAAACTATGAAAAGACCCTTGAAATGAGCTTAAAACACTCAAACCCCCTTGAAAAAGCTAAAAACAACATAAAAATAACTCTAATGGCTTGAAAACGTAAGAAACTATAAAACGATCCTTTAAATGAGCTTAAAACACTCAAAAACACTTGAAAAAGCCAAAAAAACATAAAAACTATGAGAAGACCCTTTAAATGAGCTTAATACACTCAAAACCCCTTGAAAAGACGAAAAACAACATAAAAACAACTCTAATGTCTTGAAAACATAAGAAACTATGAAAAAACCCTTTAAATGAGCTCAAAACAATCAAAAACACTTGAAAAAGGATAAAAACAACATAAAAACTATGAAAACACCCTTTAAATGAGCTTAAAACACTCAAAACCCCTTGAAAAGGCTATAAATAAAATAAAAACAACTCTAATCACTTGAAAACGTATGAAACTATGAAAATACCTTTTAAATGAGCTTAAAACACTAAAAACCCTTTGAAACGGCTAAAAAAACATAAAAACAACTCTAATGGTTGAAAAAGTAAGTAACTATGAAAAGATCCTTTAAATGAGCTTAAAACACTAAAAACCCTTTCAAACGGCTAAAAAAACATAAAAACAACTCAAATGCTTGATAAAGTAAGTAACTATGAAAAGATCCTTTAAATGAGCTTAAAGCACTCAAAAACACTTCAAAAGGCAAAAAACAAGATATAAACTATCAAAACACCCTTGAAATGAGCTTAAAACACTTAAAACCCCTTGAAATGCCTAAAAAACAAAAAAAAACAACTCTAATAACTTGAAAACATAAGAAACTAGGAAAACACTCTTTAAATGAGCTTAAAACACTCAGAAACACTTGAAAAAGCTAAAAACAACATAAAAACTACGAAAAGACATTTTGAATGAGCTTAAAACACTAAAAACCCCATTAAAAAGGCTAAAAACAACTTAAAAACTATGAAAAAGGCCCTTAAAATGAGCTTAAAACACTAAAAACCCCATGAAAAAGCTAAAAACATCATAAAAACAACTCTAATGACTTGAAAACGTAAGAAACTAAGAAAAGATCCTTTAAATGAGCTTAAAATACTCAAAAATTCTTCAAAAGGCTTAAAACAAGATAAAAACTATGAAAAGACCCTTGAAATGAGCTTAAAACACTCATAACCCCTTGAAAAGGCTAAAAACAACATAAAAACAATTCTCATGGCTTGAAAACGTTAAAAACAAGGAAAAGATTCGGTGAATGATCTTAAAACACACAAAAACACTTGAAAAGGCTAAAAACAACATAAAAACTTGGAAAAGACCCTTTAAATGAGCTTAAACACTAAAAACCCTTAGAAAAGGTTAAAAGACAACATAAAAACAACTCTAATGACTTGAAAACGTAAGAAACTATGAAAACACCATTTAAATGAGCTTAAAAGACTCAAAACCCCATGAAAAGGCTAAAAACAACATAAAACGAACCCTAATGACTTCGAAACGTAAGAAACTATGAAAAGACCCCTTTAAATGAGCTTAAAACACTCAATAACACTTCAAAAGGCTAAAAACAAGATAAAAACTATGAAAAAACCCTTGAAATGAGCTTAAAACACTGAAAACCCTTTAAAAAGGCTAAAAACAACATAAAAACAACTCTAATGAGTTGAAAAAGTAAGAAACTATGAAAAGGCATTTAAAATGAGCTTAAAACAATCAAAAACACTTCAAAAGCCTAAAAACAACATAAAAACTATGAAAAGACCCTTGAAATGAGCTTAAAACACTCAAAACCTCTTGAAAAGGCTAGAAACAACATAAAAACAACTCTAATGACTTCAACACGTAAGAAACTATGAAAAGACACTGTAAATGAGCTTAAAACACTCGAAACCCCTTGAAAAAGCTAAAAACAACATAAAAACAACTCTAATGACTTGAAAAAGTAAGAAACTATGAAAAAGCCCTTGAAATGAGCTTTAAACACTGAAAACCCCATAAAAAGGCTAAAAACAACATAAAAACAACTCTAATGACTTGAAAACGTAAGAAACTATGAAAAGATACTTGAAATGAGCTTAAAACGCTCAAAAACACTTTAAATGGCTAAAAACAACATAAAAACTATTAGAAGACCCTTGAAATGAGCTTAAAACGCAGAAAACCCTTCAAAAGGCTAGAAACAACATAAAAACAACTCTAATGACTTGAAAACATACGAAAATATGAAAAGACCCTTTAAATGAGTTTTAGACATCAAAAAACACTTCAAAAGGCTAGAAACAACATAAAAACTATGAAAAAACCCTTGAAATGAGCATAAAACACTCAAAACTCCTTGAAAAGGTTAGAAACAACATAAAAACAACTCTAATGACTTGAAAATGTAAGAAACTATAAAAAGACCCTTTAAATGAGCTTTAAACACTCAAATACACTTCAAAAGGCTTAAAACAACATAAAAACAACTCTAATTTCTTGAAACCATTACAAACTATGAAAAGACCCTTTAAATGTGCTTAAAACACTCAAAAACACTTCAAAAGGATTAAAACAAGATAAAAACTATGAAAAGAACCTTCATATGAGTTTAAAACACTCAAATCCCCATGAAAAGGCTAAAATCAACATAAAAACAACTATAATGTCTTGAAAATGTAAGAAACTATGAAAAGACCGTTCAAATGAGCTTAAAGCACTCAAAAACACTTCTAAAGCTTAAAAACAAGATAAAAACTATGAAACGACCCTTGAAATGAGCTTAAAACAATCAAAACCCCTTGAATAGGCTAAAAACAACAAAAAAAACAACTCTAATGACTTGAAAACGTAAGAAACTATAAAAAGACCCCTTTAAATAAGCGTAAAACGCTCAAAAACACTTCAAAAGGCTTACAATAAGATTAAAGCTATGAAAAGACCCTTGAAATGAGCTTAAAACAAACAAAACACCTGGAAAAGGCTAAAACCAACATAAAAACAACTCTAATGGCTTGAAAACATAAGAAACTATGAAAACATCCTTTAAATGAGCTTAACATAGTCAAAGACACTTCAAAATGCTAAAAAGAAGAGAAAAACAATGAAAAGAACCTTCAAATGAGCTTAAAACACTCAAAAACGTTTCAAAAGGCCAAAAACAAGATAAAAACTATGAAAAGACCCTTGAAATGAGGTTAAAACAATAAAAACCCCTTGAAAAGGCTAAAAAATAACATTAAAACAACTCTAATGGCTTGAAAACAAAAGAAGCTATGAAAAGACCCTTTAAATGACCTTAAAACACTCAAAACCCCTTGAAAAAGCTAAAAACAACTCTAATGGCTTGGAAACGTAAGAAACTATGAAACGATCCTTCAAATGTGGTTAAAACACTCAAAAACATTTCAGAATTTTAAAAACAAGATAAAAACTTTGAAAAGACCCTTGAAATGAGCTTAAAACACACAAAACCCCTTGAAAAGGCAAAAAACAACATAAAACCAACTCTAAGGTCTTGAAAAAGTAAGAAACTATGAAAAGACCCTTTAAATGAGTTTAAAACACTCAAAAACACTTGAAAAAGCTAAAAACAACATCAAATCTAGTAAAAGACCCTTTTAATAAGCTTAAAACACACAAAACCCCTTGAAAAAACTAAAAACAACATAAAAACACCTCTAAGGTCTTAAAAACGTAAGAAACTATGAAAAGACCCCTTAAATGAGCTTAAAACACTCAATTGCACTTCAAAAGGCATAAAACAAGATAAAAACTATGAAAAGACCCTTGAAATGAGCTTAAAACACTCAAACCCCCTTGAAAAAGCTAAAAAAAACCTAAAAACAATTCTAATGACTTGAAAACATAAAAAACTATGAAAAGACCCTTGAAATGAGCTTAAAACACTCAAACCCCCTTGAAAAAGCTAAAAACAACATAAAAACAACTCTAATGACTTGAAAACGTAAGAAACTAGGAAAAGACCCTTTAAATGAGTTTAAAACACTCAAAAACACTTGAAAAGGGTAAAAACAACATCAAATCTACTAAAAGACCCTTTAAATAAACTTAAAAGACTCAAAACCTTTTGAAAGGGCTAAAAACAACATAAAAACAACTCTAATTGCTTGAAAACGTAAGAAATTATAAAAAGATCCTTTAAATGAGCTTAAAACACTAAAAAACACTTCAAAAGGCCAAAAACAAGATAAAAACTAAGAAAAGACCCTTGAAATGAGCTTAAAACAATAAAAACCCCATGAAAAGGCTATAAAAAAAAACATAAAAACAACTCTAATGGCTTGAAAACGTAAGAAGCTATGAAAAGACCCTTTAAATGACCTTAAAACACTCAAAACCCCTTGAAAAAACTAAAAACAACATAAAAACAACTGTAATGGCTTGGAAACATAAGAAACTATGAAACGATACTTCAAATGTGGTTAAAACACTCAAAAACATTTCAAAATTCTAAAAACAAGATAAAAACTATGAATAGACCCTTGAAATTAGCTTAAAACACTCAAAACCCCTTGAAATGGCTAAAAACAACATAAAAACAACTCTAATGACTTGAAAACGTAAGAAACTATGAAAAAACGCTTGAAATGAGCTTTAAACACTTTAAAAGGCTAAAAATAACATCAAAACTATAAAAAGACCCTTGAAATAAGCTTAAAACACTTAAAACCCCTTGAAACGACTAAAAACAACATAAAAACAACTCTAATGACATGGAAACGTAAGAAACTATGAAAAGACGCTTGAAATGAGCTTTAAACACTTTAAAAGGCTAAAAACAACATCAAAACTATGAAAAGACCCTTGAAATAAGCTTAAAACACTTAAAACCCTTGAAAAGACTAAAAATAACATAAAAACAACTCTAATGACTTGAAAACGTAAGAAACTATGAAAAGACGCTTGAAATGGGCTTCAAACACTTCAAAAGGCTAAAAACAACAACAAAACTATGAAAAGACCCTTGAAATATGCTTAAAACACTTAAAACCACTTGAAAAAGCTAAAAACAACACAAAAACAACTCTAATGACTTGAAAACGTAAGAAACTATGAAAAGACCCTTTAAATGAGCTTTAAACACTCTAAAACACTTCAAAACGCTAAAAACAACATAAAACTATGAAAAGAACCTTTAAATGTGCTTAAACAACACTCAAAACCCCTTGAAAAGTCTAAAAACAACATAAAAACAACTCTAATAAGTTGAAAAAGTAAGAAACTATGAAACGGCATTTAAAATGAGCTTAAAACAATCAAAAACACTTCACTAGCCTAAAAACAACATAAAAACTATGAAAAGACCCTTGAAATGAGCTTAAAACACTCAAAACCCCTTGAAAAGGCTAGAAACAACATAAAAATGACTCTAATGACTTCAACACGTAATAAACTATGAAAAGACCCTTTAAATGAGCTTAAAACACTGAAAACCCCTTGAAAAGCCTAAAAACAACATAAAATCAACTCTAATGACTTGAAAACATAAAAAACTATAAAAACACGCTTGAAATGAGCTTAAAACACTCAAAAACACTTCAAAAGGCTAAAACAACATAAAAACTATTAAAAGACCATTGAAACGAGTTTAAAACACTTACAACCCCTTGAAAAGGCTTGAAATCAAATCAAAACACTCAAAAACAGTTCAAAACGCTAATAACATAAAAGTCCCTTGAAATGAGTTTAAAACACTCAAAACCCCTTGAAAAGGCTAGAAACAACATAAAAATAACTCCAATGACTTGAAATCGAAAAAACTATGAAAAGACCCTTTAAATGAGCTTTAAACACTCAAAAACACTACAAAAAGCTAAAAACAATATAAAATCTATGAAAAGACCCTTGAAATGACCTTAAAACACTCAAACCCCCTTCAAAAGGCTAAAAACAACATAAAAACAAACCTAATAACTTAGAAAACATAAGAAACTATGAAAAGACCTTTTAAATGAGCTTAAAACACTAAAAAACACTCCAAAAGGCTAAGAACAACATCAAAACTATGAAAAGACCCTTGAAATGAGCTTAAAACACTCAAAACCCGTTGAAAAGGCTAGAAACAACATTTAACCAACTATAATGCCTAGAAAACATAAGAAACTATGAAAAGATACTTGAAATGGGTTTAAAACACTCAAAAACACTTCAAAAGGCTAAAAACAACATAAAAACTATGAAAAGACCATTGAAATAAGCTTAAAACCCCTTGAAAGGGTTAAAAACGTAAGAAAATATGAAAAGACTCTTTATATGAGCTTAAAACGGTCAAAAATCCCTTGAAAAGACTAAAAGCAACAAAAAACAACTTTAATGACTTGAAAACGTATGAAACTATGAAAAAACCTTTTAAATGAGTTTTAAACACTCAAAAACCCTTCAAAAGGCTTGAAACAAATAAAAACTATGAAAAGACCTTGAAATGAGCTTAAAACACTCAAAACCCCTTGAAAGAGCTAAAAACAACATAAAAAACAACTTTAATGACTTGAAAACGTAAGAAACTATGAAAAGACCCTTTAAATGAGCTTAAAACACAAAAAACCCCTTGAAAGCGCGAAAAACAACATAAAAAAACTCCATTGACTTGAAAACATAAGAAACTATGAAAAAACCCTTTAAATGAGCATAAAACACTCAAAAACACTTCAAAAGGCTTAAAACAAGATTAAAAAACTACGAAAAGACTCTTGAAATGAACTTGAAACACTCAAAACCCCTTGAAAAAGCTAAAAACAACATAAAAATATATGTAATGACTTGAAAAGGTAAGAAACTATGAAAATACGCTTGAAATGAGCTTAAAACACTCAAAAACACTTCAAAAAGCTAAAAACAACATAAAACTATTAAAAGACCCTTGAAATGAACTTAAAACCCCTTCAAAAGGGTAAAAACGTAAGTATAAAAAGACCCTTTAAATGAGGTTTAAACACTCAAAAACACTTCATAAGACTAAGAACTACATAACTACAATGAAAAGACCCTTTAAATAAGTTTACAACACTCAAAACCCCTTCAAAAGGCTAAAAACACCATAAAAACAACTGTAATGACTATAAAACGTAAGAAACTATGAAAAGACCTTGTAAATGAGCTTAAAACACTCAAAAACACTGAAAAAGACTAAAAACAACATAAAAAGTATGAAAACACCCTTCAAATGAGCTTAAAACACTCAAAAATACTTTTAAAGGCTAAAAACAAGATAAAAAATATTTAATGACTTGAAAACATAAGAAACTATGAAAAGACGGTTGAAATGAGCTTAAACACTCAAACAAACTTCAAAAAGCTAAAAATAAACATAAAAACTATGAAAAGAACTTAAAATGAACTTAAAACACTAAAAACCCCTTGAAAAGGCTAAAAACAACATAAAACCAACTCTAATGACTTGGAAACTTAAGATACTATGAAAAGACGCATGAAATGAGCTTAAAACACTCAAAAAAACTTCAAAAGGCTAAAAACAATATAAAAACTATGAAAAGACCCTTGTCTAAAACACTTAACCCCTTGAAAAGGCTAGAAAAAACATAAAAAAACAACTTAAATTATTTGAAAACGTAACAAACTATGAAAAAACCCTTTAAATGAGCTTAAAACAGTCAAAACCACTTCAAATGGCTAAAAAAAACATAAAAACTATGTAAAAACGCTTGAAATAAGCTTAAAACACTCAAAACCACTTTAAAAGGCTAAAAACAACATAAAAACAACTCCAATGACTTGACAACGTAAGAAACTATGAAAAGACCCTTTAAATGAGCTTTCAACACTCAAAAGCACTTCAAAAGTCTAAAAATAACATAAAAACTATGAAAAGACCCTTTAAATGAGCTTAAAACACTCAAAAACACTCCAAAAGGCTTAAAACAAGAAACAAAAACTATGAAAAGACTCTTGAAATGACCCCAAAACACTCAAAACCCCTTGAACAAGGTAAAAACAACATAAAAACATATGTAATGACTTGAAAACATATGAAACTATGAAAAGACGTTTGAAATCAGCTTAAAACACTCAAAAACACTTCAAAAAGCTAAAAACAACATAAAACTATTAAAAGACCCTTTAAATGAGCTTAAAACCCCTTCAAAAGGGTAAAAACAACATAAAAACTATGAAAAGACCCTTGAAATGAGCTTAAAACACTTAAAACCCCTTGAAAAGGCTAGAAATAACATAAAAACAACTCTTATGTCCTGAAAACGTAAGAAACTATGAAAGAACCCTTTAAATGAGCTTTAGACGCTCAAAAACAATTCAAAAGACAAAAAACAACATAAAAACTATGAAAATACCCATGAAATGAGCTTTAAACACTGAAAACCCCTTGAAATGAGCTTTAAACTTTCAAAACCCCTTGAAATGAACTTTAAACACTGAAAACCCCTTGAAAAGGTTAAAACCAACATAAAAACAACTCTAATGACTTGAAAACGTAAGAAACAATGAAAAGGCCCTTGAAATGAGCTTTAAACACTCAAAAACACTTAAAAAGACTAATAAGAACATAAAAACTATGAAAAGACCCTTTAAATGAGCTTAAAATACTCAAAACCCCTTGAAAAGGCTAAAAACACCATAAAAACAACTCTAATGACTTGACAACTTAAGAAACTATGAAAAACCCCTTTAAATGAGCATTAAACAATCAAAAACACTTCAAATGGCAAAAACCAACATAAAAACTATGAAAAGACCCTTGGAATGAGGTTAAAACACTCCAAACCACTTCAAAAGGCTAAAAACAATATAAAAACTATGAAAAGACCCTTTAAATGTGCCTTGAAAATGTAAGAAACTAAGAAAAGGCGCTTGAAATAAGCCTTTTCAAGGGTTTTGAGTGTTTTGAGCTCATTTCAAGAGTCTTTTCATAGTTTTTATCTTTTTTTTTAGCGTTTTAAAGTGTTTTTGAGTGTTTTAAGCTTATTTCAAACAGCTTTTCTTATTTTCTTACGTTTTCAAGTCATTAAAATTGTTTTTTATATTGTTTTTAGCTTTTTCAAGGGGTTTTGAGTGTTTTAAGCTCATTTAAAGAGTATTTTCATAGTTTTTATGTTGGTTTTAGCCTTTTGAAGTGTTTTGAGTGTTTTAAGCTCATTTAAAGGGTTTTTTCATAGTTGTTATGTTGGTTTTAGCCATTTGAAGTGTTTTTGAGTGTTTTAAGCTCATTTAAAGGGTCCTTTCATAGTTTCTTACGTTTTCAAGTCATTAGAGTTATTTTTATGGTGTTTCTAGCATTTTCAAGGGGGTTTGAGTGTTTTAAGCTCATTTAAAGGGTTCTTTCATAGTTTTTATGTTGTTCTTAGTCTTTTGAAGTGTTTTTTATTGTATAAAGCTCATTTAAAGGGTCTTTTCTTTGTTTCTGATATTTTCAAGTCATTAGAGTTGTTTTTATATTGTTTCTAGCCTTTTCAAGGGTTTTGAGTGTTTTAAGCTCATTTCAAGAGTCTTTTCATTGTTTTTATGTTATTTTTAGCATTTTGAAGTGTTTTTGAGTGTTTTAAGCTCATTTCAAGCGTCATTTCATAGTTTCTTATGTTTTCAAGTCATTAGAGTTGTTTTTATGTTGTTTTTAGCTTTTTCAAGGGGTTGTCAGTGTTTTAAGCTAATTTCAAGGGTCTTTTCATAGTTTTTATGTTGTTTTTAGCATTTTGAAGTGTTTTTGAGTGTTTTAACCTCTTTTAAGTTTCTTAGTTTTCAAGTCATTAAAGATTTTTTACGTTGTTTTTAGCCATTTGAAGTGTTTTTTAGTGTTTTAAGCTCATTTAAGTTTATTACGTTTTCAAGTCATTAAAATTGTTTTGATGTTGTTTTTAGCCTTTTCAAGGGGTTTTGAGTGTTTTAAGCTCATTTAAAGGGTTTTTTTCATAGTTTTTATGTTGTTTTTAGCTTTTTGAAGTGCTTTCGAGTGTTTTATGCACATTTCAAGAGTCTTTTCATAGTTTATTACATTTTCAAGTCATTACAGTTGTTTTTATGTTGTTTTTAGCTTTTTCAAGGGGTTTTGAGTGTTTTAAGCTGCTTTAAAGGATCTTTTCAAGATTCTTTTCATAAAAAGCTTCTTCTCTCATAGTTGGGCGATTTTGGGGGCGTTTCACTATTTGTGACCGTTTGACACTATGTTGCACTGTTTCGGGAATTTTTCATTGTTCATCTTCTTCAATTTTCTATCGAAAATGCACAAAAAATCCACTTAATTCGCCTAAATCTAGCAATGTCTAGTGTTCCTGTATCAAAGACAATTGATGAGGTGTTCCCCAAGCTCGGTTTCAAGCCGAACGCTGGGAAATTTGGAATCCAACGCAGCGACACCACTTCGCAGATTTCGGAAACTTGGTCTTCAAAGCGTGCCGGAGCTAATGAAGAAGACGCCGCGGCTGGGGAATCTCAGCAACACCACTCCGACCTTGATTCCGAGGCGCAATTGATGGAGAAATCCAATAAGACGATGGATAGAAGACACGAGCGCACTATAGCTACGAAGTCTTCCGCTTCGCAATTCAGCGATTCCATCCATTCCAAGGCCAGGGATGGAGGCGGCGCAGCTGGGATCCGTGATGGAAGCTTTCCCGACGGTGGGTTGGAGAAGATTTCGACGAAGCCCTTTGCGAATTCGTTGTCTGCGAGTTCGGCTGAAATTGAACAAATGAAGAAACGAGGACTGACTATGAATTACTGCGAACGACGACATGAGGGATTTTTGGCTGGGATCTCGACGGGAATGGCTGGGTTTTCGGCAGGGATTTCAGAGATGATGGCGAAGCTTCCTGCAGATCTGAATGAGGATCATGGTGCGGCGAAGTTTGTTCTTGAGAAGGACTATCGCTTGGAGAATATTTCGAAGAACCCTTATGCGCATATCCAGAATTCTTCGGATGCTGCTGGTGATGTGCAGGATCCCAAGTGTGTGTTTGGTGATGGGTTTGTGCAAGTGCAGGTGGATAAGGTACTACATGATGGCAGTGATTTTGTTGACAATACTCTTGCGGTTGTTGATAATGTCCTTGCCCCTCATGCTAATGTCCGTAAGTAAGGTGTTAGTATGAAAAATCCTCTCTTTCGTGAGGATCAGACGAAGGAAAAAAAGGACCAAAACTGGACCACAACAAGGTGTAAAACAAGGGCAAACTCATCCAGGGAAGAGTTATGCATCTTTGGTCAGTTCAAACCCTATTGAGAGGAAGCTCAAAATGAAATATTATGAGCCTGTGATGAATGATGGCGTTGTTACTGTTATTCCTGATGATGGGGCTATAAATGAGGCGGTAGAGAAATGGAAAGATTGTTTGGTTGGTTATTTTGTTGGGAAAAAACTACCATTCAAAAGTGTTGAAATTGCTTCGAGGAGGCATTTGGGAAAATATGGCCTTTCAGAGGTCTTAACTGATGAGAGCGGATTCTATTATTTTAGGATTCCAGATGTTGAATCGAGAGTGAAGATCCTTAATGTAGGAATGTGGTTGTTTTATGATAGACCATGTTTCTTTCAACAATGGAACCCCGACCTTGTGCTCTGCAAGAAGGAGCATGATAAGATTCCTATATGGGTGAAGTTTTTCAATATTCCGTTAGCTAAATTTCTAATTTCTGCTTGCTTCGAAGACTGACCCAATCCTCTTATATTCCAACTGCCAATATTCATAAGAAACTGCAGAAGGAGCACTCAAAACGAGTGCTATTTATATCTCTTATCCTTTGAGGTCGTAATCTGCTGCTTACGCATATGCGAGCTAACTTTGGCCAAAAGACTAGTACTAGGTGGATCAATGATAGACCGAGTATGTAAAATACCTAGATTTATTGTAGTTTCCGACTGCGTTGCTAAAGTGGATGGTGGGTCATGGACACGTTCCTCACATAGATGACCTCCTTCAATAGTAGAGGAGACTTAGAGGTCTCGTCTGAAGAGTCCGCTGAAGTAACTAGTCGATCTGGTATCTCTGGTACCTTGCTCTTCAGTTTTTCAGTGTTAGGGACATGGCTAGGGCTTTCAATAGTTGTAGCTCCAGACTTCCTTCTTCTTCTCTTTACTAACTGAAAGCCATCTTCAAAAACCTCCTCATTAGGAAGAACAGTTGCCTTACTAACAATCACATCTTTACCTTTGTCCTGTTGAGCTGGATGCCTGACTGTGTCCTGGTTTGTATGACCAAACACACAACATACCGAACACACCGGCGGTTTCCACTGGTATTCCACTTTGATCCTATGCTCAGAGTTCTTCAGTTTCAAGACGAAATCATCAAGGAAAGGTTTATTTGCATCTACCTCACAGCATACCCCCGCGTAGTTTAATCTCCCCATTCCCTCGGTCATAGAATCTGCAAACAACGGCTTCCCCACTACACTAGCTACATAGCTGAGTCAATGACCAAATGCCCAAGATTTTGAGTTTAGAGCAAGAAGGGATTTTTTCGGTTCCAATCAATCCATTGAAAGGAGCTTGAGCATATTAAACCAAGAAAATAATATTGAGCAAACAACTACAAGAATCAAGAATGGAGATTACTTCATTGAGGGAGAGATATATGAAAGTCACAAAACAAATTTATTTTCTTAAGGAACAAGTAAATTGCTTGCACGATAGATATTAGCTTCTCTTTTCATCTAAGTCATGGTTTTTTTCAAACCACTTTTTTATTTTTCTTGTTAGATTGAAGATGCAAATAAACTGATAGAAATGGAGAAGGAGAAAGAGCAATACAAGGGATAAATTTGGCTGAAGAAAAGGTAAAATGTTTTTTTTTTCTTCTAGTGCTCTATTTGTAATGAAATGATGCTCTATTTTGTTCAGGTTTGTTTAACACATCTAACACGCTTTGATCATTTACAATCCATAATTGGATTGTAAATGATTGCTCACCAGATTGCTGCCAACATGAGGATCCTGAAGTACCATTTCTGTAATAGTCTCGGCAATCAATTTTGACTTTATAGTCTTAAAAAATCAATTGCCCGTACGTGTGAGTATTATTCAGCTTTCTGATGTAAAAACATTTATTGTATGAGCACAATGAAGCCTTAACGAACCATTCTCAACCATTCTCTTTGAAAGCACAGATCGCATAAAATCCTCTCCTTCTCATTCCTCTTTATAATATATCGAAATCGCACCTCCGTCGCATATAGCTCAAGAGATTTCCTAAAATGTTGAACACCAACATGGAAAAGCCTGGTCTACATTCTGAATAAGATTAGACCAATGCGAAGAACACAATGTACGCTGCATATTGCTCGACATATTGCCTTTTAATCGAAGCAAAGATTCAAGCACAACATTGCCAGGAAAAACATAATTGAATACATTCTGATCAACAAAACATTCTGTACCAATAGCGGAGGTTTCCAATAAACCAGATTCAATAAGGCGCTCTGTTTCGGAAAGCTGGCACTCTGTTTGATTCAACAAAGCACAGTAATTGCTCTATCGCTTTGTTTCATACAACTGTCGCTCTATTTGACTATCAAGATCAAAAAAGAGATTACAACCACCAAACTCTAATACATTGTTATTACAGTCGACAATTACATTAATTATGCCTAAACCAAGATATTTCAACACATCAAACAACGCCATGAAGTCCTCCTGATCTCTAAATAAACATCGCTCATTTCAGGGATCGAATAAAACAAATTCAATTCATGTCCGGATGCGATTTGGAATTGATCTTGTACCTCATCAACAAAATCTTCAAAACTAAAATCTGAATCACAAACAAACGATCTCATAATCAGACCAAACCTACAAAATCAAAATCGCTTTGTTCTCCATCAAAACATGCGATCCGATGATGATGCCAATGATCGTTGATGCCAATGTGATCAGGAATAAGGTTGAATGAGAAAAATGATGAAAAACGATAAAGGAGATTGTGAGAAACGATCCGCATAGTGTAACAAAAACAATGGAGGAAAAATAATCCTTAGGAATACCATTCTTTTATAACATATATCTTAATTTTAATTTTTAGGATAAAATCATTGCATGATAAATCTATCTATACTATATAATAAGCAAAAATGATTGGGGTTTTAGCTTTATCTTATACTTAAGATTTAAATATTTACTTTTACAAAGTGAATTACCTGTCATGTTTTCTTACAAAAAAATTATTGAGTACAATAAATATCATACAAAATTGAAAAAATTCTTAATAATATATATTTTTCAATAAAGTTTTTAAATCCCCCCAAATTTTAGGTTAACTCTCACTTCCTAACATCTACGTAAAATGATAATGATCAAATCCAATTATATTTGTTCCATATATAATTATACGAGTGAATAAACTTGTATATATAATAGATACTCCCTTCGTCCCATAAAAAATATAATTATTTGATAGAATACGCATGTTAATATAAAATTTAAAACGCATAACAAACATAATTTTTTATAAATTTGTCATTATATGTTCTTGTAAATTACGTATTTCAACTTAATATATATTACGAAACGATTAGACGTTATTTGATATTAAAACAAAACTTACATTAATACATATAAAATAATACAAAATAAATATATATTACATTTTTTATGGGATGGATGAATAATAGATTAGAAGCTACACAAAATTCAGAGATCGACTAGCAATCAGAGGCGGCTTAAACTAACAAAAAAATATGTATAAGCAGCCAGCTGTCAAAAATTTGGCAGGATGAACCAAGTTGTCTTCCGGTTTACAGGACCAACGCTGAAGAATAGCACCTTCTCCCTACACCCTTGAGATTTGTTAGCTGCCAACCACGCCCCACTTCATACCGCTCAACCTGTTTATTATAACGGCAAGTACATGCAACAAACAATCAGCTCTTTCATCGAGACAACTACTAGCCACAAGAAGGGATATTCATTTTCCAGAATTTGCACGATTCTAAGGAAACAAGCAAGGAGCAAAAGATAAAAGAGGGGAAAAAATCATACTGTGTTAGTAACATCATTATTTTCATTTATTCCACCAATGACATAAATGGAGCCATTCAGTACTGCAGCAGCAGAGTATCCCCTTGGGCAGTTCATCGGATCATCAGGCATCCATGTTCCACTTCGAGGATCATATACTTCAACATTTGAAACGATAGAAGTTCCATCAAAGCCTCCAAGAGCATACCTGTGAATAAGGAATATGTCATCCTGATATATGCAAATGAGCAAGTAACCAAGCTATCAGGAGTGACACTCTACGTTGTACCATCATACAAAGGAACAATCCATAATCAGCTGCCCATCATTATCCGTAACCCTTGAATAAAAATGGGGAAAGAGAAAAAAGAAAAGCCACCCAGAAATTTTAACGAAAAAAAAAAACATTTTGAAAAGAAGGCAAGTACCACGAGGTCAACATGCCCCTTCAACGATTGGTCAATCAGATCTTCCATAGATAGAACAAAGTCACGTTTCCTAAGCTTATTACAATGTCCCCTTTATCAACTGATGGGTTATTAATACATCGAGAAATGCTACCCTAGCCCTTTTTTCATTAGCCTGTAAGCTCACTCGGTCGCTTGTTAATTAGGGTGATTATCACGACATCATGCAGGCTCCACAGCAAAATCAATATATAAAGCTGAAAGCCCTTTTGTCTCTTGCTCAAAACAAGTAGATGCAAATCAAGTTTATGTTCCTCTCTTCTAAACATAATGACAAGTTGTCCGTGGATCTAACAAATTGCATATGGTTTTAAGGTTCAAACTATAGAAGTAGTAAAAGCAACAAGATGATACTAAGCAGTGGGGTGCTTCTTACCACGAATCCTGGCTAGAGTGTCTACTTAATCACTATTAAGCATATTCAGCACTTCAACTGAAAAGACAGTGACTAAAACTAATACCAGAGTTTGAAATTACGGCCTATATTCTTAAAACTATAGATTTACAAATCGAACGTAAATTTAATTAGGCTTCTATGCTCGCACATATATGCATATACTCTCGTATGAAGTCATATCCAACACATACTGATACATTGATTTAATACTAAGAAGTGAGGTCCAGGAAGTGAAAAGTGCAATATTGGCTACTTGCAGCATTTGGATAAGCACAAGGCACATGCTTACAGTTTTTCATGCAGCACAACCAACGAATGACATGCTCTTCTGGTATTCATGTTAGCTATTTTGCACCAGGAATGATCTCTTGCATCAAATCTTTCGGCAGACCTAAGATCAATACAAAAGCATTAGCAATAAGATTAAAAATTGATTTATATTGACGAGCAACTTCTCTGAAAGATGAAGGCGCCACTTTTCATGCTCATGCAAAAATGAGGTTATGTTTCAAAATAAAAATAAGGAACAATAACTCAAGTTTATGACAAGTGATGCCACTTAAAAGGGCACCAACTTTTATATTCAGTTTCCATCCAATTAAACCAATTCTGACCCAAAAACATACCACCACAACATGATATGATGGGATGTCTATCTTTAATAAAACAAACACGGCCAAGCCCAAGAACCCAAACAATATCATGTAATGTCTACATAACATTAATGTATATTTGTATACAAGAGCATCTTGTTACGATTTTACAATAATATTATTTCATATGATGATTTTAATAAACTTTTTGATATTTACCATATGATGGCTATCTTTCTATAGTGTTTGATTATGATTTCGGGATATACATCCTTCTTTATGTAGTAACAGTTGATAGAAGTATAACCTAATTTGCTAACACCATTGTCAGCGGGCGGTTTTCTGCTGTTGGTATCGCCAGTGGAACATTACACAAGACATAGGTAAATGGCATCGTCGTATCCATGTGGTTACCCCATGGAATGAAGATTTTATTTTTATTTTTTTTACTGTTCTCAATGATGGTGGTAACATCCACCACCACCAAAAAAAAAAAAAAAAAGAAATTCGATTTCCTGTTTCTTTCTTCCATTTTTTCTTTCCTCCATTTTTTTTTCTTTGGGTAGGGGATGGTGGGGGCAGGAAGGAAAAGATAAAGAACTTTCTTTAAAGAAGTATCCATTTCTTTATGGTTCTGTCCAGAGTCCTAGAATACAACATTATTTGCAATTGCAACCAACAGAAAAGTATCCAAGGGTGACGGGGAGCAATGGAGGCAACAGTTACAGTGCCCATTGATGACAACGATACAATGGTCTCATCAACAATGGTTTACTTTTTATGTAGCCACTGCTACTACTTATTAACCTTGATGCTTAGGAAGGCCATATCTATAGACCTCCTATCGTGATTGGTTAAAAAAAGACTCACCACTTGAGTGACTTTGGATGTAGAACAGTCAAAAGATTCACAAATGTCCATTTCAACACAACTTTCTATTATGCAGGATATTGCATAAAAGGAAAGCGAACTATTAACACAAAATGGGTTGACCGATGAAAGAAAGTAGTACTTGATTATTACCCCATATATTCTTTCCCATCAAATCCACCAGCAACATAAATCACATCACTTAGCACTGCAGAAGCAAGAGCAAATCTCTGCAGAGGTGAACATGCAGGCATAAGAAGATGACTCTTAAAAGCAAGCAAGTGTAAAATCATGTACTCCAGACATCAAACTACTACCATACATATCATGTTGACAAATTAATATACAGTAAGTCCAAAACATAGCATCTGGTTATCATAGAATAAGGTAGAACTCCCATGCAATATTATCATGGAAATGGAAAAGGGCTCAGATTGCAAGTTTGAATATATCTAGAAGGATCTAATTAAAAATGTGAAAGAAGATAATGACAAAGCTCAATGAAAAACTTTTTAAGATTATTGTACACTCAAATTATGCCCTCCTTCACTGTAACTTTTGAGTATTTTAGATATTAGATTTTAGACAAAATACTCTACAAACTCAAATCATGCCCTCATACATTGTAACTATCAGTACTTTAGATATTGAATTTTAGATCAAATACTAAAAACTCATAAATTTTGCGGTTATGGAGCGAAGTGCTTGAATTAGTCGCTGCCCTTAACATGTATGACATCAACCAGCTTTGGGTGTTGAAATCCTAATCAGTGAGCTATAAGCAAGAATAGATCTTAAAAAATTCTTAGACT
This sequence comes from Drosera capensis, assembly GCA_001925005.1. NCBI lineage: Eukaryota > Viridiplantae > Streptophyta > Magnoliopsida > Caryophyllales > Droseraceae > Drosera > Drosera capensis. The sequence continues at coordinate 21,086 of LIEC01012312.1, forward strand.
AGTTAAAAAGTAGTTAACTTAACCTACCATAAACACATTCCCTAGACAGAAAAGAGTTTATGAAGTGATAGGATATCACAATAGAAAGAGAAAACACAGTAATTTGAATGATAAAGCCCACTCAATAAAGGGAATGAAAATCTCAGTATATCATCTCTGTGACAAGTGAAACAAATCCATATCAAAAGTTGAGTAATTTTTGAGCATTTGCGAGATGTAAACAGAAAAACTAAATCACCTTATGCAGCATTGACCTCGAACCGATCCATCTTCCAGCATTTGGATCAAGCATCTCTACATCAGAGAAGCACTCAATTCCATCACCCCCTCCAATTGCAAATATTTTGTTCTTTGATGTGGCAGCAGCCAAATTCCCTCTTTTGGCTTTCAAAGAAGGATGAGAAGTCCACTCGTTGGTTGTTACATTGTAGGATTCAACTGAAGGAAAAAAAGAAAATTTATTAAACTGAGTGTAAACAGAAGAATTCCTAATTGAGGCTGTAAAGGCCAAGCTACCTGTGTCACACCACACAGAACCATCACCTCCACCAACTACAAACAGATTACCAAAGAAACTGGCAACTGAGGAATGCGTACGAGCTGTGGTCATTGGTCTCCTTGGCAAAGTGACATCTCGCGAAGGTGAGTACATGACCAAGGATGATAACCAAGAATCACCATCATATCCCCCCAAAATGAAGATACTATCATTCATGTATAAATTCATCTCATCATGGGATAGAACCATGGTTGATTCAGCCTCTGGCTCAAGGTTGATAGACATCAACTCCAACCTTGCACACCGATTCTTTAAATGGTGGATATCTATTTCAGATTCAACCTGGAGAGTTCAAATAAACCAATTGAACCACAAAGAAAAATAGAAAAGAAAGTTACGATAAAAAGCTAAGTTATCTAGTTACCCACTTACCACATCAGCTTACAGTTTAAGAACAGAACCTACAATAAAAAGCTAAGTTATGATCGATGATTACAGAGTCAGGTCAGAAACTTGAGGTTCACGAGATCAGGTAGAAAGTGTCTCATTAACATAACAAAAATAAAACAACATAAAACAAAAAAAAATCAATTTGCATATGAACTCGGTAATCCTGAAACTTCGTTTTTTTTTTTCTTGAAAAAATGGATTAAATAGCATCATCATAGCAGCTTCGACCTCAAAGATTCACGGTATATTACATGCAGGACTAGCTAAAATGTTTTGGTTTTTACTTATGATTTCTTTGAGAAACACTTTCCTAGCTTAAAATAAACTGCTTGTTGAAATGAATTGGTACTCCTTGCTAAACATGACTGCAAAAAAGCTTGACCTTCAGCATTTAGGGTTTCATTGAAATATTAACAAAAGTACACAGCACACTTGGTAACATCAACTTAAATGTGCCAAAGGCTCCAACTTAGAGAGGACTGTAGAAAAATAAATTGTAAACAACTTCACTCCTTCAAAATCAAGACAAAGCCATGACATTACCTGAGAGAGCTAGCTGTCTTGAGAGATTTTTATCAGAATGAGACGATCAAACAGAGAAAACGTACATCGCTCCTAATAACACAGTATATTGTATGGTGAGTGATTGATGTCACCCCTTGCTCATAATTATGGAAGGAAATCTGTTCAAATCAAGACTAACTGCTCTAGAATTATTCTATTTAGTAGGAAAAATATTGAGACGAAAAGGGAACGGAAGGCAAGACAATTAATATTATGGTCAAACTCCTGATTAAAAAGGAATAATCAGGGCAATTGTTTAAGGATTGAACTAAAACAATGTTAATGTAAGAAATCAATCAAGAATAGGAAGGGATCAAAGAACAACCATCAGGGCATTGTATCAAGTACAACGATTCTAACATAATGAAAGAAGAGCAAGCAACTGCGATAGATATTTGATTACATCGGTTGAAGAGAACCAAAGATAACCTTTCCTTAATATACAGTTTGATCAACAGTAAACCACAAAATAAAATGTAGAGAACCTTTAAGGAATTGGAGTATTTCCCGTCTACCTTCATGTACATACATACATACATACATATATATATATATAGAGAGAGAGAGAGAGAATCAGAAGGGATAAAAGTTGAACAAACATGCATACAGGAATAAAGCAAACGTTAAACTGCAATGCTAGCTGCAAGCCAACAGCATTTCAACCGCGGTGCTTAATAATTGAATGTAATAACATTGGAGGAAGAAGATTACCAGCTGATGTTCCAAACGGGCCATCTTAATGATATGCTCTTTTTTGAAAGTCTTCAGCTCCTCAATTTCTTGTATCAACTGAATATTAACGTGAGAATACAGATACAAACTATAAGTACGAAAGAACTTGTTGATGTGAAAAATTTACTAGTAAGTACAAACATGTATACATCCATATATACAATCAATTAGTGCATGGAGTAGTGTGGATCGGAATATATATGACTTGACTTACAGCTGATGGAAAATCCGAGGGCGCCAACGAACTGCCTTCAATATTCCTCCCTTCAATGATCTCTCCAGTTGGCACGTCATTAACCATATCCATCTCAGGACTTACATCTATAGTGATGTTTCCCACAGGAGAGGAACCCAACTGATCATTGCTGAGCACCAATTTTTCCAATTTTTCAAAAATTATTTCCTCTTTGTTCATTTCTCTCACTTTCAATTCATCATCTTGCGAGAAATTATCATCTTGTAGAGAAACGGAGGTCCAATTTGCCTCGTTTTGACTAGCCACTGATGGTTTACCACCTACAGCCTTCCCTGAAGTGAGAGGCTGTGCGCACCTTTTAGCAGTATTCATGATAGAAGATCCCGGAGAAACCACTTGAAATGAAAACATAGCAATCAACTTGCGTACTTGAACATGGTCCAGCTCAAACCAAAACAGCTTACGCAGATCATCATAGTAGTTAGCTTCAATAATTGGAGAAAACTGTTTTTCTGACAGAGGTCGACACTCTGACTGCAGACGGATCTGAACCTAAAAATTTAACAAGAACGAGCAGCACAGAATGAGCTTCAATAGCGTAACTTAAATCCCTTTATTCAGGTAGAACTTCAGGAAAGAACGATCACATGACCTTCTACCTGTGCAGGGTAGGATGTTTTCTGTGAACCGTCACTTGTCCAGCCATACGGGTCAATGTTCATTTGACCATAACTAGCAGCTTCAAATATTCCATAGAGATTTCTTTCGCAGTAGTTGAATAAAAAAAGTGGTAAACCTGGAACAATATTCTGGATATACATAAAATGTGGTGCTGGTAAACCTGCAAGACAAAGAATGACAACAACTTTCAAGAGTGATAAACATTGAACATACACCAGAAGACTTCCATTTCACCCTGAGAAAACCCACATTCCCAATAGTATAGTCGACTCAGAAGAATAAATACAGATAACAGAAATCAAATGCTACAATGATATGCATGGATGAGGCACAAGCAGCTTTCTATGCACTTTATGCAGAATAGAGTTCAAACGACTAACCAAAGAGTTGCCTAGCTAGGCATTCTTGCATAGTGTTATTCTTGCAACCAAATATGATTCCACCTAATTCATCTTTCTTCAAACCTCGAAAACCAAAATCAGATGGTGAACTTTGCAGAGAGGGTTTACATCTGCTAACCCAAACCTGCTTCTTTTTCCCTGATATCATCCTGTATTCGACAAATTGTTTAGTTGATTAAGAACAAAGTCCACAAGTGAGTCAACAACCAGAACATACTCCAAAGTAGCAAATTTAAACGACGAAGAAAGATTATTTATCCTTTAGTATATTGATGAAAGACGTCCAGAGAGTGCCACTTTAAATCGAACCTTTTGTCTTGAAAGGCCGAGGTCACGGAATGTTATGTATATGTACAAGTACGAAACCAAATTCACTCCTGTCTATGCTCGTTTTCATAAAATACAAGTTAGGAGAAAATCACAAAGGTAGTCCTAAAAGTAGTCCATCCATCTCTTACATGAAGCACAAAATGTAGCAGGCAATCCTCTTTATCTGCTTTCCATTTCGTACATATCTTTCCCCCTAGAAATATCCCCATGCATTGGACTCATCCCATTGGCTGTCAAAATGCGTTCTCTCATGATGAAGTCCAGTTGCTCGGTTTAAGCTTTCTCTTGTAGTCTCTCTATCTTCTTAATCATTCTGTGCACCGTGTTATCACAGAATCACATGTTCATCCCTTTAGCTACCAAGTCACTAGAAGGTGGTTCGTCTGCCATACATCGCCACGACCTTTTATATAAGTGATCAAGTATTTCTAATGTGTTTTCCTTTTCCCAGTTTTCATTCCACCTTCCAACTTCACTCAGGTATCGATACAATATATAACACAGTACCCCACACACCGATATGATATACAAGGCCCCACAAGTTAATCCTCACACAGGAAAAATCACATTATCAGCAACCTCCACATCCCATTCCCTAGAAGAGATAAGCAAGGAGCATCAATCACCAACATATACACTCAAATTTTTCAATAGGATGACAAAACACGACCAAACCATAAATAGCACAATAGAAGAGTCAAAAGTTTTGAGATTACATAAAGCACATTCGAATAAAAAGGCACTCCATGACGTAAACAGGACATCATCTGGAAGACGAAAACACTATCATTTTGGAAACCCTAGAAGCACGACACGGCAAGAACGTGAGGAAAGAGCGAAGTAACAGAGGAGTGCCTGTGAATGCTGAGTAGAATCCGCCGCCGCCAACGACGATGAGGTAAGTACTAGCAGTAGAAGGAAGAGGAGGAGGCGAAGGTCCAGTTAAGAACACCAGGGTGGGCCATGGAAAAGGCTGTTGAGGAGAAAAAGAAGGGGAAAGTTGGTGAGGAGAAGAACAGGGAGAAGAATCGGAGGATTGTGGTTTCGAAGCGAGAGGGACGGCGTAGAGGCGAAGATTGTCGAGAGATTTTAGATGGGACGCGTTTGGATAATGATTCCGTACTGTCACACCCTCGCCGATTCGGAGCATGAATGACGTGGGTTGGGGAGTTTCTCCGAGCACGGGATCATGATAACGGATAGGAAAGACATTGTTGGGACATAACGAACGAGCACGTTGCAAGGGTGAGCGAACGCCAACAAGAAATGTTGCTCGAGGATTTGAATTCGAGCAAGGCGCTTTGCAAAGACAAGCGAATGTTAACAAGGCATGGCACATTGTGTTAAGATTTGGATGCACGAGACATGTTCCAAGGACATGCGAGCGTTGTCACAAATAAAGGCAAAGGCAAGGGTTCACTAGTTTGCATCAAGAACACAAGCTGCAACAGAATTTTAATCAGATCTATGCAACGATCTACGTTCTTGTCTTATTAGGTTTTTATACTTATAAGGAGTTACTTTGTAAGCAAAAAACAAAGATATAGTGAATTCATATTTTGACTTGACTACACTAGTCACTGAAAAAAGACTAAATTAAACCTTCATTGTCATTTGATAACGATTGTCTGAACAAGTATAAAATATTATTTTTATTGGATTTCATTTCATACTTTAGAATTGTTATAATATAATTTGGACACAAAAGAGACAAAGTTCAAAGGACTCAAGTCTCGCAAATCTTTAGTAGATCTAGAGCATAATAATCAAAACAAGGTTGCAATAAGTTGAGAGGAAATTTTGAAAATAGCATATCCCCCCACCCTATTCATTGTAGCTTTGAGACAATTGGTATCAGAGTATAACTTTCTAGACTTAACAATTATTGAAAAAGAAACGATCTATTTTTACAAACAATTTATTTTTTTGAAGAAAGTATGATTCCTCCAAAACTATTTAAGTGTCCTAAAAGTGATGAACCACTTGCTCATTTGACAAGTTCCACCACTAGAAGCTCAGAATCCTGACCCATTTGGACTCCATAGATGAGAGAATAAAAGACATAATTGTTTCAAAAATGAAAGATCCAATTGATGATTCCAAGGAGATAGACAAGCCCAAGTCTCAATGGTCAAGAGATGAATAGGATTTGGTGCTAGTAGATAAAAAGGCATGAAATCAGATCTTCAAAGCCTTTGACGATGTCATATTTGAGATAGTGGTTCATATAACCACAACCAAAGTGGCATGAGATGCTCTACTGCTCAATAAGGAAGGAACTAATGAGATCACAAAGAATAAGAAGGATGATCTCATGCAGTAGTATGATTAGGTGACAATGAGGCCATATGAAAATCTTACAAGCTTCTATGTGAGGTTCAACATCTTGATCAACAACTTAAAGACCTTGGGGAGGACATTTGACAACAAAGAAGTCAACCTCAAGTTCCTTCTTTGAAATCTGGTAAATAAGAGAATCATGGGAATCACGGGATCTAGCAAAGATGTCGTTTGCTCATTTGTTTGGTATGCTGCACACATATAATCTTAAAGTAGAAAAAAAGAAGCAAATTGATGAGGCAAGAAAGAAAACCTTGGCCTTCAAACATCAAGAAAATGATTCTGAGATCAATAGCTAAGCAAGATACCATTGAGACTTCCTCAACAAATGTGCAATATGTTTCAGAAAAGTTTATACTCATAGGGAAGAAATTAAGGAAGCTGTTAAAAAAGAAAAACATCCCTCTGCATAAGTCTTGCGAAAGGGTAAAGCCTCTACTGCTCAAACCCAAAGGGTTAAATCCTTGAGCAAAGCATCAACACAAACTGATATAGAAGACTGTGCAGAAGGTCTAGAATCACAAGATCGAAACCAATAAAAGGCCATACAGATCTCAATATGCACCAACTACTCAGTGTGGAATAATACCTCCAATACTGCATGGAGAAAACCATATTTGAGGCCCGTCTTCTCATGCACAATGTAGTAGAAGAGGTGGGGGAAATACTAACAAACCTCCCACAGCTGTAAGACCAAGGGTCTACTGTTATACCTATGGAAAACCTGACCACAAGTCTTTCGAATGTTGGACTCCACCCAAGAAAATAATTCAAGTGTGGATCCCAAAGAGTAACAAGTAAGGACCCATATGAGTGGGTACCAGGTTTTTCAATGCTCTATTGTAAGAATAATAGGGTGGAACATGGTACCTGTATTATGGATGCTCTGGACATATGATTGAGAACAAAAACATTCTGAAAGATTAAAGAAAGAAAGACAGACCCCTAGTTATCTTTGAAAGAGACAAGGCAGGTAAAACTAAAGGTTATGAAACTCTTGGTATAAGTTCTCTAATCTTTAGAGATGTGGCATATGTTAAAGGTTTAAAACATGACCTGCTTTTCATTAGCCAATTATGTGACAAAAATTATGATGTCTCCTTTACTCATGATTCATGTCAAGTAAGAGACAAAGTCACTAAAGAAGCCAAACTGGTAGGAACCAGAAAAGGAAAAATTTATACAGTATACTTTAACTCATCACATTTAGCACAAATAACATGTTTGTACACAAAAGGTACTGAAAATACAAACTAGATGTGGAATAAGAGATTAGCTCACTTGAACTTAAAAACTATAGCCAAATTATCCTCAGAAAATCTAGTGAGAGGACTTCCTCAAATCAAATTCAGAAAAGATAAGTTATGCAGACCATACCAAGAGGGAAAGAAAACTAAAGCAAGCTTCAAACTCCTAAACTCATCAGAATCAAGTAGAATACTGGAGCTATTGCATATGGATCTTTTTGGTCTAGTAGAAGAAGAGAGCTTGAATAGAAAGAAGTATACCCTAGTTGTAGTAGATAACTATTCAAGATATGCATGGGTAATGTTCTTGTACAAAAAGAGTGAAACTTATAGTATGCTAACTAGATCCTAAGGCAAGTTTAAAATAAGAAAGGCATTGAAATAATCACAATCAAGAGTGTGAATTTGATCAAACAGAATTAGATAATTATTACAATGATCACGGAATTAAACATAACTTCTCAGCACCTAGAACACTTCAACAAAATAGTGTAGCAAAGAGAAAGAATAGGACACTTGTAGAAGCTGTTTGAATAATACTTGCTGATGCAAATTTACCAAAAAGCTTCTAGACAGAAATAATAAACACTTCATGCTATGTTCAAAATAGATGTCTTATACATAAACTGCATAAGAAAACTCACTATGAATTATGGAAAGAAAAGACATCAAGTGTCAAATACTTTCATGCCTTATGCAAATGTTACATACATAATAATAAATATCATCTAGGAAAATTTGACCCTAAAACACACGAGGGAACCTTCTTAGGATACTCCACAACTAGTAAAGCCTTTAGAGTATATAACATCAAAACACATATAGTTGAGAAGTCAGTTCATGTTTTCTTCGATAAATCTAAAATATCCATGCGTGATGCTAATGTCCTTGATGAGGAATGTGCATCCATAGATAATGAACATGATACAGACGAGAGCTCTAAAGTTGCAGAAAATAATGAGTAGTCTGTACACACTAAAGAGAACAATAATGTAGTAGAATCAAAGTAGCCCATTATATAGTATCAATTGGAACACCCAACCATTGATCAAGATAAAAGATGATGGATCAAAGCACATATGCAAGATGGAATCATTGGAGACAAGGATGCACCTGTGCATATTAGAAGAGGCAAGGCATATGCAGCAAAGACATGGAGCGACACAGACTCTAATGATGAAGATATCATGTCAAATGCTCAACTAAGTCTCATGGAAAAAGAAGAAGAACAAAAGAAGGTATTTAATCTCTCTGACTCAGAGGCCACTGCAGAGGAATTGAAGGAAGCACTTCAAAAAACTTCTGAAAGCCTTATTTCTCTTTTAAAAGAAAATAAAGAAAATCTTACGCAAATTGCAATTCTCAAAGAGAAATGCAATTTAAATGAAGAGACTAATACTAGTCTAATCAATGCTCAAAATAATCTGAAGGAAGCAAATGAAAAAGTGAAGCTTCTCAATACAGTAGTGGAAACACTTACTATGAGAAACACTGAGCTTCAAAAACAGGTAGATGCCTAGAATGGCAAGACCTTAGATCTGCAAAAATTGATCAACGCAGGTCAATCCTCCCATGATAAAACTGGGTTAGGATACAATGACTGGTTGAACAACAGTGTATATAAAAAGGTCACTGCCAAGAAAGATGAGTAAACCACTACAAAAGTTCTACAGAAAAAGAACATCTCTATTGTAGTAGGTGTGCAGAAGAAGAATGCCTGCAAGATATATGCATAAGAGCCAATGCTCTACTGCACAAACCGTGCAAAGTAGCAATAGCTTAGCTGTACCAACAGTACTGAGAAAGAACAATATTCTCAAGAGATTTGTACTGCAGAGTAAGATCTCTACTACTCAGCCTCAAAGGAATTAGAGCAGACTACTTTTACATGCGTATGATAAATATAATGAGTAAAAGAGAGCAAGAAACTCTAAGAGGGAATTTAGAGAAATGCCATAACTACTCAGTATGGAATAACTTCTCAAAATCAACTTGGAAAAAACCATATTCGAGACACACATGCTCATGTCAAGAGCAGTAGACCAAGTGGAGCAGACCATTGAGAAGCATAAGACCAAAGGTCTACTGCTTTACTTGTGGCAAACTTGGCCACAAATCATTTAAATGCTGGAACTCACACAAGAAGATAATTCAAGTGTGGATTCCAAAAACTAATCGATAAGGACCTAAATAAGTGGGTACCATGTACAAACTCTTCATGTTTTCATTACAGGAAAAGAAAAAGGGGATATAGTATTTGGACAGTGGATGCTCAGGACACATGACAGGAGATAATCCAACCTTGAAGATTTCAGAAAAGAACAAGGACCTCTTGTCATATTTGGAGGAGGAAAGACATGTACAATTAAAGGTTATGGAATCCTTGGTACAGGTTCTTTAATCTTTAGAGATGTTGCTTATGTCAAGGGCTTATACATAACCTGTTATCCATTAGTTAGTTGTGTGATAAGAACTATGATGTGTCATTTACTCATAATACATGCCAAGTAATAGATAGGATCACACAAGAAGTCAAATTACTAGGAATTAGAAAAGGAAACATATATGCAGTAGACTTTGATTAATATCAATCAGAACAAATTACTTGTTTCTGCACTAAAGAAACTGAAGATACAAATTGGTTATGGCACAAAAGATTAGCTCATCTTAACTTCAAAACCATAGAAAGATTATCCTCAGAAAACCTAGTAAGGGGACTCCCATAAATAAAATTCAAAAAGGATAAGTTATGCAGACTATGTCAGGAAGGAAAGCAAATTAGGACAAGCTTTAAACCTTTAAACTCCTCAGAATCAACTAGAATTCTTTGGTCCAGTTGAGATGGAAAGCTTAAGCAGAAAAAGATACACTCTAGTTATAGTAGATGATTACTTCAGATATACTTGGGTAATACTCCTACATAAAAAGAGTGAAACATGTAGTCTGCTGACAAGGTTTCTTAGACAGATTCAAAATAAAAAAGGAATAGAAGTAATCATAATTAAAACCGAACATGGTACTGAGTTTGATCAGATAAGAATAGATGTCTACTGCAATGATCATGTAATTAAACATAACTTCTCAACACCAAGAACACCTTAACAGAATGGTGTGCCTGAGAGAAAGAATAGAACACTTATATAGACAACTAGAACAATGCTTGCAAACCTATCCAAAAGCTTTTGGTCAGAAGCAGTACACAGCTTACTACATTCAAAATAGGTGCACAATTCACAAGCTTTATAAGAAAACCTCATATGAATTATGGAAAGGAAAAACACCAAGTGTTAAATACTTTTATGCCTTTGGATGCATTTGTTATATATACAACAATGATAAAAACTATTTACAGAAAATTGATCCTAAGGTAGATGAGGCAACCTTCTTAGGATACTCAACAAACAGCAAGGCATGTAGAGTGTATAATAAGAGAACACAGACTGTTGAGGAGTCAGTTCATGTATCATTTGATGAAAAAGAAATATTCTTAAGAGATGCAAATGTATTTGATAAGGAATATGCATGCAATGAACAGGTTGCAGAAGAGGTCATTAATACCGCAGACAAGGAAGAGTTGTGTGCACATAATGACACTACAGCAGAGGAACAAGATAAAGGAAGATGGATTAAGGCACATACACAGGATGATATAATAGAAGATAAGAATGCATCTGTGCAGACTAGAAGAGAAACAAATGGAGAATGCCTGTCTAGTTGTTTCATATCGAAAATAGAACCTAAGGTATTAAATGAAGCTCTAAATGATCCAAACTGGGTGGATGCAATTCAACAGGAACTAAATGAGTTATGGTATCTCACACCAAGACCCAAAAACTATCCAGTTGTATGATGCAAATGGGTGTTTAGAAACAAATCTGATTAAAATGGAACAGTTATCAGAAACAAGGCTAGATTAGTTGCTAAGGGATACTCATAAGAAGAAGGGATTGATTTTGATGAAACCTTTTCTCTTGTAGCAAGATTAGAAGCCATAAGAATGTTCCTTGCCTATGCAGCATACCAGGGAATTAAAGTCTATCGAATGGATGCGAAAAGTGCATTCCTAAATAGAAAGCTGCAAGAGGAAGTTTATGTTGAACAACCTCTTGGCTTTGAGGACTATAAATATCTAGAGCATGTATATAGGCTAGATAAGGCACTATATAGGCTAAAGCAAGCGCCTAGTGCATGGTATGAAACTCTTTCAACCTTTCTGTGTGAAAATAATTCGAAAGGGCAAAGGTAGATACCACTCTCTTCTTAAAGAAGCATAAAGAACACAAATTGTTGATGCAAATCTATGTTGATGATATATATTTGGCTGCACTGATGATAAGCTCTGTGAAAGATTTGCAGATCTAATGAAATCCAAATTTCAAATGAGCTTAATAGGGGAACTAAAATATTTCCTAAGACTACAAGTACAACAACTAAAAAGTGGAATTTTCTTAAATCAATCCAAATACTTAAAGAACACAATTAAAAAGTATGGATTAGATAGTGCTAGTCATATGAAAACCCTAATGAGCACATCAATTAAGATAGAAAAAGATAAAGTTAGAAATAAAATAAATCAAACCATGTATAGAGGAATAATAGGATCATTATTATACCTTACTACAAGCAGACCAGACATTCAATATGCAGTCTGTGTCTGTACAAGATATCAATATGATCCCAAGGAATCCCACTACACTACACTAAAGAGAATCCTAAGATATCTAAAAGGAACTCCAAATCTTGGTGTATGGTATCCTAGGGAATCAGATTTTACACTAATAGGATATTCAAATATAGATTTTGGAGGATGTACAGTTGACAGGAAGAGCACAAGTGGATCATGTCAATTCATTGGAGCAAGGTTAATATCATGGTTCAGCAAGAAGCAGACTACAGTGTCCACCTCTACTACAGAAGCCGAATACATTGTTGTTGGAAGCTATACTACACAAATATTATGGATGAGGTCACAACTTGCAGACTATGGTATAATATTCTCTAAAACCTCTATATTTTGTGACAATACGTTTGCAATGGCTATTTCAGAAAATCCAATTTTTCATTCAAGACCAAGCACATTGATGTCAGATATCATTTTATCAGGGATCATGTGTAGAAAGGTCATATTAAATTGGAATACATTCCAATAGAAAACCAAGTTGCAGACATTTTTACAACATCTCTTGATGAAAACAAGTTCATTCAATTTCGAGGAGAATTGGGTATACTTGATTTAAAACAATAAAACTGACCAAAAATGCTTTACTGCTCTACTGCATGTGTAGAATGCACACTAGCATCATTCATGAAAAATGCAGACTGCCTCCACTGCTCTACTGCACTACTGCTTAGTCAATAAGTTGAGTGCAGACTATAATCAATAGTGCTCTACTGCATCTATTTTAGGAAACATAATCAGTTTTTTTAAGTTAAATAGCTGCTTTCCTAAAATAACGCATAACGATCAATTGATGACTATTACTGCATAAAGGCTAGAAAAAGCACTGACAACGGTTATATTCCCCAAACGAGTTTAAAAACTATAGATCTTAAATTAAAAAATCACTTTTCTCCCTAATCACTCTCTTTCTCTAACAAACGCTCAAACTCTCTTTCTCTCTAAACTCTTGAGCACTCTACTGTACGAAATTGAAATCCTAAGTTCTTGAAAAATACTTCAATTCAATTTCTAAAACACCATAATTCTTTCAAATTACTTTGAAAATGGCCAACACACCATCCAGTTCATCAAAGAAAAGGCAGAAATCCTTTGAATCTCAGAGGAGTCCTTCGAAAAGAATTGAACTTCAAACAGGCATCGTGTTTGACTTCAATTAATTTCTAGACGAGCAGGAAGAAGTTAGAGACATAGTTGACTTGATCGAAGAGGCTGGACTCAAGTCTCTGTGTGAATGAACAAGCACAATATATGATGATGAAGTTCTGGACTTCATCAAGAAGGGGCAAGTTACAGAGAGTCTACAGCAAATTACTTTCAAGTATACTCAATTCTCTACGAAATTGAATGAACTTATTTTCATCAAGGTGTTTTGTAAAGATATCTGCAATTTTTTTTTTCTGTTGGAATGTATTCCAATTTGATATGACCCTTTTGCACATGATCCCTCATAAAATGATATCTAACATCAATGTGCTTGATCCTTGAATGAAAAACTGGATTTTCTGAAATAGCCATTGCAGATGTATTGTCACAAAATATAGAGGTTTTAGAGAATACTATACCGTAGTCTGCAAGTTGTGATCTTATCCACAGTATCTGTGTAGCACAGCTTTCAGCAGTAATGTATTCAGCTTCTGCCGTAGAGGTAGATATGGTAGTCTGCTTTTTGCTGAACCATGATATTAATCTTGCTCCGATAAATTGATATGTATAACTTGTGCTTTTCCTGCCAACTATAAAAACTGCAAAATCTACATCTGAATAGCCTATGAGTGTAAAATCTGATTCCCTAGGATATCATATACCAAGATTTGGAGTGCCTTTGAGATATCTTAGGATTCTCTTTACTGTAGTGTAGTGGGATTCCTTGGGATCTGATTGAAATCTTGCATAGACGCAGACTGCATATTGAATGTTTGGTCTATTTGCAGTAAGGTATAATAATGATCCTATTATTCCTCTGTACATGGTTTGATTTATTTTCTTTCCAGGTGCATCTTTTTCTATCTTTATTGAAGTGCTCATTGGGGTTTTCATATGAATTGCATTATCTAATCCATACTTCTTAATTGTATTCTTTAAGTATTTGAATTGATTTATGAAGATTCCACCTTTAAGTTGTTGTACTTGTAGTCCTAGGAAGTATTTAAGTTCTCCCATTAAACTCATTTGAAATTTTGATTTCATTAGTTCTGTAAATCTTTCACAAAACTTATCATTAGTGCATCCAAAGATAATATCATCAACATAGATTTACACTAGCAGTATGTGGTCCTTATGCCTCTTTAGGAATAAAGTGGTATCAACCTTGCCTCTTTCAAATTTATTCTCACATAGAAATGTTGAGAGAATTTCATACCTTGCCCTAGGTGCTTGTTTTAATCCATACAATGCTTATCTAGCCTATACACATGCTCTGGATGTTCATAGTCTTCAAAGCCAGGAGTTTGTTCAACATAAACTTCCTCTTGCAGCTTTCCATTTAAGAATGCACTCTTTACATCCATTTGATGAACTTTAAACCCTTGATATGCTACATAGGCAAGGAACATTCTTATTGCTTCTAACCTAGCTACTGGTGCAAAGGTTTCATCAAAGTTAATTCCTTCTTCATGTGAATATCCGTTAGCAACTAATCTAGCTTTGTTCCTGATAATTGTTCCATTTTCATCACATTTGTTTCTAAACACCCATTTACATCTTACAACTGGATAGTTTTTAGGTCTTGGTGTAAGATATCATATCTCATTTCTTTCGAACTCATTTAGTTCTTCTTGCATTGCATCCACCCAGTTTGGATCATTTAGTGCTTCATTTATTATCTTAGGTTATATTTCTGATATGAAACAGCTAGATAGACATTCTGCATTTGTTGCTCTCCTAATCTGCACAGATGCATTTTTATCTCCTATAATGTCATCTTGTGTGTGCGCCCTAATCCATCTTCCTTTGTCTTGTTCATTTGATTCTGATTGTTCTTGAGGTTGTTCTTTTGCCTCTGCTGCAGTGTCACTATGTGCAGACGACTCTCCCTCGTCTGCAACATTAATGACCTCTTCTGTAGCCTATTCATTGCATACACATTCCTCATCAAATACATTTGCATTTCTTAATAACATTTCTTTTTCATCAAATGACACATAAACTAACTCTTCAACAGTCTGTGTTCTTTTATTATATACTCTAAATGCTTTGCTGTTTGTTGAGTATCCTAAGAAGGTTGCCTCTTCTGTCTTTGGATCAAATTTCTATAGGTAGTTTTCATCATTGTTGTGTACATAACAACTGCTTCCAAAGACATGAAATATATTTAACACTCGGTGTTTTTCCTTTCCACAATTGATATGGTATTTTCTTATAAAGTTTGTGAATTGTGCATCTATTTTGAATGTAGCAAGCTGTGTTTATTACTTCTGCCGAGAAGCTTTTGGATAAGTTTGCATCAAACAGCATTGTTCTAGTTGCCTCTATCAATGTTCTGTTCTTTCTTTCAGCCACACCATTTTGTTGTGGTGTTCTTGGTGCTGAGAAGTTATGTTTAATTCCATGATCATTACATTAGACATCTATTCTTGTCTGATCAAACTCAGTACCATGATCACTTTTAATTGTGATTATTTCTATTCCTTTTTCATTTTGAACGTGTCTAAGGAATCTTGTTAATTTGCTGCATGTTTCACTCTTTTTATGTAAGAATATTACTCAAGTATATCTGGAGTAATCATCTACTATAACTAGAGTGTATCTTTTCTTACTTAGGTTTTCCATCTCTACTGGACCAAAGAGATTCATATGTAGTAATTTAAGAATCCTAGTTGATTTTGAGGAGTTTAGAGGTTTAAAACTTGTCATAGTCTGCTTTCCTTCTTGACATGGTCTGCATAATTTATCCTTTTTAAATTTTATTTGTGGAAGTCCTCTTACTAGATTTTCTGAGGATAATCTAGCTATGGTTTTGAAGTTGAGATGAGCTAGTCTTTTTTGCCATACCCAATTTGTATCTTCAGCTTCTTTGGTGTAAAAGCAAGTAATCTGTTCTGATTGTGACGAATCGAAGTCTACTGCATATATATATTTTCTTTTCTAGTTCCTAGTAGTTTGACTTCTTGTGTGATCTTATCTATTACTTGACATGTATCATGAGTAAATGACACATCATAATTCTTATCACATAGCTGACTAATGAATAGCAGATTATGTTCTTAGCCCATTACATAAGCAACATGTCTAAAGATTAAAGAACCTGTACCAAGGGTTCCATAACCTTTAGTTATACCTCTTTTACCTCCTCCAAATATGACGAGAGGTCCATGCTCTTTTCTATAATCTTCAAGATTGGTTTTGTTCCCTGTCATATGTTCTGAGCATCCACTATCCAGGTACCATAAGCCTTTTTGTTTTACCTGTAATTAAAACATAAAGAGCTTGTCCTTGGTATCCATTCATTTGGGTCCTTATTGGTTAGTTTTTGGAACCCACACTTGAATTACCTTCTTGTGTGTGTTCCAAAATTCAAATGACATGTGACCAATTTTTCCACAAGTGAAGCAGTAGACCTTTGGTCTTATGCTTCTAAGTGGTCTAATCCACTTTTTCTGCTGCTCTCTACATGAGCATGTATACCTGGAGTATGGTTCTCTCCAAGTTGGTCTTGAGGGATTGTTCCATACTGAATAGTTAGGCTTTTCTGCCTCCTATTCTCTATAATGCTTATTGTGCTTTCTCACAGGTAGTCTGCTCCAGTTTCCTTATGGAGTAGAGGTCTCACTTTGCAGTAGAGATCTCTTAAGAAAGTTGTTCCTTTTTAGCGTTGTTGGCGCATTTTTGCTTTTGCTACCGTGTAAGGTTTGTGCAGAAGAGCTTTTGCTTTTGTGCACATATCCTGCATTATGAGCAATTTTTTCCTGCACAGTTGCTGCAGTAGAGTTGTCCTTTTTCTGAAGGATTGTTATGGTGATCTGATTAACTCTCTTGGTGGTGACCTTATTATCTACATTGTTGTTCAACCAGTTATTATATCCTAACCCTGTTTTGTCATGGGAGGATTTTCCTGTGTTGATCAATTTTTGTAGATCTAAGGTTTTGCCGTTCCAGGCATCCACCTGCTTTTGGAGCTCATTGTTTCTCACAGTGAGTGTCTCCACTACTACATTGAGAAGTTTACTTTCTCATTTGCTTCCTTCAGATCATTTTGAGCATTTGTCAGACTGTTCTTGGTCTCTTCATTTGAATTGCATTTCTCTTTGAGAATTGCAATCTGCTTGAGGATTTTTTTTATTTTCTTTTAGAAGAGAAATAAAGCTTTCAGAGGTTTCTTGAAATGCTTCCTTCAATTCCTCTGTAGTGGCTTCTAAGTCAGTGAGATTAAATACCTGTTTTTGTTCTTCTTCCCTTGCCATAAGACATAACTGTGCATTTGACAGAATGTCTTCATCATCAGAGTCTGTGTCGCTCCATGTCTTTGCTGCATATGCCTTGTCTTTGTCCTTTCTTCCAGAAGTCACTTTATTGTGATCCTTCTTGAACTTAGGTGCAGATGAGTCTTGGATTGCTCGTCTGCATTGAGCAGCAAAATGTCCTGGTTTGCCGCAGTTGTAGCAAACTTCCTTTTCAGCATCTTTGGTTTTTTGGGGAAAATTCTTCTTAAAGTTTCTCTTCTTGAATAGCTTTTTGAACTTCTTTCCCATTAATGCTAGTTCATCTTATGGATCCTCTCCGCTTGCAGATGAGGTGTCACTGTTTTCCTCTTCTGCCATTGATTTCAACACTCTTTCTTGGGCTTTGAAAGCCAATGTATTTCTTCTTGCGTCTTCAATCTGCTTCTTTTGTTCAACTTCAAGATTGTATGTATGCAGAACACCATACAGTTGAGCTAGAGTCATTTTTGTTAGATCTCTCGACTCCCTTATAGCAGTTGTCTAGGTATTCCAGATTTCCCCAAGTGATCTCACAAACTTTAGGTTGACTTCTTTGTTTTTAAAAGTCTTCCCTAAGGTCTTGAGATTATTGATGAAAATGTTGAATCTTTCGAAGAAT
Source organism: Drosera capensis (assembly GCA_001925005.1). Classification (NCBI taxonomy): domain Eukaryota; kingdom Viridiplantae; phylum Streptophyta; class Magnoliopsida; order Caryophyllales; family Droseraceae; genus Drosera; species Drosera capensis. Next base: position 39,243 of record LIEC01012312.1, read on the forward strand.
GCAGTTAGGTTTTCATCAGATCTCATTGAGATCAATTCGTATTGTTGGATTAATAAGTCCTTTTTGTTTTCCCTGATCTCATTGGTTCCTTCATTCCTCATTAGTAGAGCCTCCCATGCGTCATGTGCAGTCTTGGGATGAACAACAATTTCAAACATGTTATCATCCAGAGACTTGTATATTTGATTGAGAGCGTTCCTTCCAACCATCTCTAGATCCCAGTCCTCTCTGGTCCAGAGAGATGTTGGTCATGATACTTCCCTTGTTGAGTCCTTTGGGTTTGGCATCATTGGTACGTTTGGGCCATTTAGAACCATGTCTTGCATTCTTTCATCAATTGAATTGAGATGTGCAAGGATCCTTAGTTTCCAGTGGTTGAATCTGTCGAGGGAGCACGTTGGAGGTTCTCCACTGTTGGGACACTTTGTAAACTTTGGTGGTCCCATTTCTGATGCTTAACTTCACACAGGCAAACGGTTAGTAACTTCTTTGCAGATAAAATATGACTTTTTTTTCCAATAACTGTTAAGTCTGGAAAGTCAGGTTCTGATACCAATTGTAGGGTTCGAGTTACAACCTAGAGGGGGGGGGGGGGGGGGGTGAATAGGTTGTTATAAGACTTTATTGATCTTTTTTGTGCTAAATAACAACTTTGTGTAGACTAGTGTGTATATAGACTACTCAAGCAGTCTGCAGATGAGGTTATCTCATCTGCACTTTGAGATTTATGACTCGTTGAGTCTTTATCTCTATTTCGGCTGTAGTATCTTATCTAATGCAATTCTAATATCAGTGTAATGAAAGCAGTAAATTGACACAGTGTTTATACTGGTTCGGACACTCAATATCAATTGATAATCGAGAGCTTATTCCAGTCTTCCCTTGCTAACCAGTGTAGTCAACCCAAGAGGGAAATATCACTATCTTCTTGTTTTTCAGCTTACAAATAACTCCCTTTTACAAGATCTTTATCTTGTATGAAGGATAGAGAACCTAGATCTTTGTACAGCTCTAAATCTTGAGATCTACTCCAAGAATGTTTCCTCTGCAGACTAGTGATACTTCTCACTGCTTTCACGACTTGGCTTTCTTGAATAATCTCTTGAATCTGATTGGTTGTTTCAGCACGCTCTTGTGTTTTTCAATCTCTCGACAACAGCTATCAAGCAAACCTTCACCGGTTCCCTTTTTGTAGGCTCAGGGAATTAACCTTTCTTGTAGATAACTCACTGTTCCTGGAAGGATACTTCTCCACTAGTGTTTGGTACCATCTCGTTTCCAACGCTAGCATTCCACTATCTCCAGGTTTTGTGCCGTTGCTACTTTAACTTGAATCTTCACTTGACTGACTTTAAACCTCTGACCCCACACTGGCAATCATCTCCACTACAATCCAGTCTACTGCAACATGTCGTCTGTACATAGTCTCTGCTACAATCCTCGTTTACACACAGTCTGATTTAGTTTATGCCTTGCCATGTTGGTCCTCGTCTGCAAGCTCAGTCCTTTGTTGTGAAGCCTTCAGATTCTTTTGTTGCTTGTCAATATACTAGTTGTTCATCCAAAGTCCTTGTAATAGTCTGCATCTGGTGGTCTGCACTATGCCTCTACATCTACAACCATCTGCACTCTAGCATCTAACCTAGACTGCAACTACCTACTTGACTTCTAGCCTAAACAATCTAACTATATTACAATTAATACATTTAAGTTTTGTTACATCAATTTCTATAGAAATGGAGGGATTACACATTCCTATCAGATGTCCCTGGCTAAACTATATGATGTATTGCATACATACAATCTTGAAGTTGAGCAGAAGAAACAAATAGATGATGCCATGATGAAGACCTTGCCTTTCAAAGCACAAGAAAAAATCCTGAAGTCCATGGCAAAAGTGGAGACAACTGACACCTCATCTGCAAGTGAACAAGAACTATCTGAAGAGTTGGCATTGATGGGGAAGAAGTTCAAGAAGCTATTCAAAAAGAGGAACTACAAAAAGAACTTTCCCTAAAAAACAAAGGAAGCAGAACAGGAAATCTGCTATAATTGTCGTAGGCCAGGGCACTTTGCTGCACAATGCAGACGACCAACACAGGACTCGTCTCCACCTAAATTCAAAAAGAACCACAACAAGGGCAACTCTGGTAGGAAAGAAAGAGGCCAAGCCTATGCTGCAAAGACATGGAGCGACACGGATTTTAATGATGAAGACACAATCTCAAATGCTAAGCTGTGTCTCATGGCTAAGGATGATGATGAAAAGCAGCAGGTATTTAATTTTTCTTGTTCAGACGGCACCATAGAGGAATTGAAGGAAGCACTTCAAGAAACCTTTGAGAACTTTACTTCCCTTTTAAAGGAAAATAAAAAAAATCTTAAGGAGATTGCAAGTCTCAAAGTGAAATTCAATTTAATATATGAAAAGACTAATAATAGTCTAATCTATGCTCAAGATGAACTGAATGAAGCAAATGAAAAGGTGAAACTTCTCAATGCAGTAGTGAAAACACATACTTTGAGAAACACTCAGCTTCAGAAGCAAGGGGATGCTTGGAATGGCAAGACTTTGTGTTTGAAAAAATTGCTCAATACAGGTCAATCCTCCCATGATAAAACTGGGTTAGGATATAATGACTGGTTGTACAATAATGCAGACAAGAAAGTCATTACCAAGGAAGCAAAGTAGACTACTGCAAAAACTATGCAGAAGAGGAAACTCAACTACATCAGATATGCATAAGAGTAATACCTCTACTTTAGCAGGTGTACATAAGAGCAAAAGCTTTGCTGTACAGACTCTGTAAAAGAGCAAAAGCTCCACTGCACAAAAAGTACTAAAAAGCAAGAACAGTCTACAGAAAAGATCTCTATTGTAAAGTAACATCTCTAGAGAAAGAAACCCAAAAGGGCTAGAGCAGAACACCAATACAAGATGATCATAAGATGCAAAAGGCCAATAATCTTAAAAAGGGATTCAATGAAAGGCCTTATGAAGCTCGGTATGCACCTAACTACTCAGTATGGAATAACTTCTCCAAAACAACTTGGAAAAGGCCACACTCGAGACATATCTGCTCATGTAAAATACAACAGACAAAGTGGAGCAGACCACTAATAAGCACAAGACCAAAGGTCTACTGCTTTACCTGTGTCAAACTTGGCCACAAGTCCTTTGAGTCCTGGAATTCCCACAAGAAGATAATTCAAGTGTGGATTCCAAAAGCTAACCAATAAGGACCCATATGAATGGATATCATGTACAAGCTCTCTATATTTTTAATGCAGAAAAGACAAAGATGTATATGGTATCTGGACAGTAGATGCTCAAGACACATGACAAGGAACAAATTCATCCTTGAAGACTTCAGAACGGAGCAAGGACTTCTTGTCATATTTGGAGGAGGAAAAGCAGGTATAACAAAAGGTTATAGAACCCTTGGTACAGGATCCTTAATCTTTAGAAATGTTGCTTATGTGAAAGGCTTAGAACATAACCTCCTATCCATTAGTCAATTATGTGATAAGAATTATGATGTGTCATTCACTTATGATACATGTCAAGTAAAGGATAAAGTCACACAAGAAGTAAAATTACTAGGTGTAAGAAAAGGAAATGTGAATGCAATAGACTTTGACTTATCACAGTCAGAACAAATAACAAGGTTCTACACTAAAAAAGGTGAGGACACAAACTGGTTATGGCATAAAATATTAGCTCATCTTAATTTCAAAACAATAGCGAGATTGTCCTCAGAAAACCTAGTAAGAGGATTATCATGTCAGGAAGGAAAGCATACTAGAGCAACCTTTAAACCCTTAAATTCTTCAGAATCAACAAGAATTTTGGAATTATTGCATATGGATCTCTTTGGTCGAGTAAGGGTAGAAAGCTTAAACAGAAAGAAAGAAATACACTCTAGTTATTGTAGATGATTACTCCAGATACACTTGGATAATATTTTTACATAAAAAATGTGAAACTTGCAGTAGTTTTCCTCAGACAAATTCAAAATGAAAAAAACATAGAAGTAATCACAATTAAAAGTGATCATGGCACTGAATTTGATCAAACAGAAGTAGATGTCTACTACAATGATCATGGAATTAAACATAACTTCTCAGCATGCAGAACACCTCAACAAAATGGTGTGACTGAGAGGAAAAATAAAACACTCATAGAGGCAACTGACAATGCTTTCTGATGCAAACTTATCTAAAAACTTTTGGGCAGAGTTTCTTACAGCTTGCTATACTCAGAATAGAAGCACAATTCACAAGCTATATACAAAGACTCCCTATGAATTATGAAAAAGAAAGACAACAAGTGTCAAATACTTTCATGCTTTTTTAAAGTATATGTTATATACACAATAATGATAAAAGCTATCTGTAGAAATTTGATCCTATGGCAGATAAGGGAACCTTCTTAGGGTATTCTACAAACAGCAAAGCTTTTAGAGTGTACAAAAAAAGAACACAAACCGTTGAAGAGTTAGTTCATGTATCATTTGATGAATCAGAAACATTCATAAGAAATGCAGCAGAAGAGGTCATTGAAACTGCAGACAAGGAAGAGTCGTCTGCACATAATGACAATGCAGCAGATACTTAAGAACAAACTCAACAACAACTGAAAACTAATGAACAAGATAAAAGAAGATGAATCAAGGCCCATACATAGGATGACATCATAGGATATAAGGATGCACCTGTGCAAACTAGAAAGACAACAAATGGAGAATGCCTGTCGGCATGCTTTATATCAGAAATAGAAACTAAGATAATAAGTGAAGCACTAAATGATCCAAACTGGGTAGATGCTATGTAAGAAGAACTAAATGAGTTCCAAAGAAATGAGGTATGGTATCTAACACCAAGACCAAGAAACTATCCAGTTGTAGGCTGACAATGGGTATTTAGAAACAAACCTGATGAAAATGGAATAGTCATCAGAAACAAACAAAGATTAGTTGGCAAGGGATACTCACAAGAAGAAAGAATTGATTTTGATGAAACCTTTGCCCCTGTAGCAAGATTAGAAGCCATAAGAATGTTCCTTGCCTATGCTGCATATCAAGGATTTAAAATCTATCAAATAGATATAAAGAGTGCATTTCTAAATGGAAAGCTACAAGAGGAAGTTTATGTTGAACAACCTCTTGGCTTTTGAAGACTCTGAATATCCAATATATATATATATAGGTTAGGCGAGGAAAAATATGGATTAAAACAAGCACCTAGGGCATGGTATGAAACTCTCTCAACATTTCTATGTGAAAACAAATTTGAAAGAGGTAAAGTAGATACCACTCTGTTCCTCAAGAACCATAAGAAACACATATTGTTAGTGCAAATTTATGTTGATGATATTATATTTGGTTCCACTAATAATATACTTTGTGAAAGTTACAGAACTTCGCAGTTAAGCGTGCTCGTGAGTAGTACTAGGATGGGTGACCTCCTGAGAAGTCCTCGTGTTGCACCCTGGTCGAATTTTCTTTTAAATGGTAATAAAAAACTTTCTGAACGTTTTAGAAAATTAATGAAATCTAAATTTCAAATGAGTTTAATGGGGAAACTAAAATATTTCCTAGGACTTCAAGTACAAAAATTAGAAAGTGAAATCTTTATCAATCAATCTAAGTATTTAAAGAACACAATTAAAAAGTATGGCTTAGAAAGTGTTGGTAAACTCTCATGAACACATAAATAAAGATAGATAAAGATTAACATGGAAAGAATATAAATAAAACCATGCATAGAGGAGTAATAGGGTAATTGTTATACCTTACTGCAAGAAGACCAGACATTCAATATGCAGTCTGTGTGTGCACAAGATATCAATCTGATCCTAAGAAATCCTATTACACTGTCATAAAGAGAATCCTGAGATATCTCAACGGAACTCCAAACCATGATGTATGGTATGTTAGGGAATTAGATTTTACACCAATAGGTTGTAGAGTTGACAGGAAAATCACAAGTGGATCATGTCAATTTATTGGTGCAAGCTTGATTTCCTGGTTCATCAAGAAGCAGACCACTGTGTAGAAAGAATTGGGTATACTTGATTTAAAATAGTAAAAATGGCCAAAATGCTTTCCTGCTCTACTGCACATGTAAAAAGGAGACTAGCATTTTTTTAATGCAGACAAGCATTATTGCCCTACTACTATACTGCTTGGTTCACAAGTGGAGAGCACACTAGAAGTAATATTGCTATATTGTATTTATTTTAGGAAAAGAATTTTATACGTTACGAAACTGATTTCCTAAAATAACGCAACCGTCAAATCATGGTTGGCACTGCGTAACGGATAGACAACACTGTCAATGGTCATAATCCTCAAACAAGTATAAAAACTGAAATTTTTCATTTAGAAAATCACTTTAATCTCTAATACTCTCTCTCTAAGAATGCTCTCATTCTCTCACTAAGCACTCGAGCGCTCTACTACACTAAATCAAAAACCCTAATTCTCTAAAAATCTTTCGAATTTGATTTCTAAACTCAACAATTCTTTCAAATCGTTTTCAGAAAATGGCCAACACACCTTTAAACACACCTCAAAAGACTAGCTACTCTCAACTGCTCAGCCAGAAGAAGCAAGCTGAGATGCAGCAGAAAGAAGAAAGGGAAGGCATGATTCAGGAGTTTGTAACACAACACAAACTACCAACTAAAAGGCCAGCAAGAACTGGAAGGCAAACAAGATCTTCCAGACCAAGACTAGTTTCCTCAAGACCAAAGACCCTTTACTGAATCAATCCAGATGGATTTCAGACTTTGATTGGAGAAACTGATGGGATGAAAGAAGCAGAGGTCCAACAACTTGCTCAACTTCAAAAGAAGACGGCTAGCAGGTCAACAAGATCAAAAGAAGCACACTTTCTTTTCAATGGCGCACTTGAATTCAAGGACTCCACCTTGAAGACTATTAGTCTCCGACATGCTATACTCAGACCTTTTGAGTTTGTCAACACACCAGCAGTCGGGGTTGAGCTAAAGAAGCTCTTAATTAAACATGTCCAAGCTGTAGTCAAGGAGATATATTACTATCTCTCAAGACCTGACTTAGGAGAACATCAGCCATCAGGTAATGCTGGTGGTGATTAGCCACAACCAGACACTCTAGACGATGATGACACAATCATTGATCAAATTGCTGAAGAAAGAGTACAAGAGCAGACTATAATAACCAAGAGATCAATACAGTAGAGTCTCCTGTAGTAGACCGAGCTGCTAAGGAACAAGCAGTTGAGGAACCTACACCAGAAGAACCTACAGAGGACGAAGAAGTTAAGTCATCTACTGAAGAACATGAAGCTAACAAAGGATTGGAACCATCCACCGATAAAGCTGTAGTTGAGGGATAAGCAACAGAAGAATCTATAGCAAAGATACAAGTAGTAATCGCCCTTGTAGTTGAAAAACCAGTAGTTAAAGAACAAGCAGCTGAGGTTCAATCAATAGAACCAACTGAGGTTGAACAACCTATCGTCGAGGAACAACCTGCAGCTGAAGACCATACAGTCGCAATTCTAGTCCAACAAAGGATAGAAAAGAGCCAATAACAATACCGTCAATAGACGTTCAAACCACAATAAGAGTCCCTCCCTCTCGAGATGACGATCAGAACATACTAAACATTCTATTTTCACCACAATCCTTATTTGGATTGGCATAAACTACAGTAGATCCACCATCCGGAGTAGAAGTACCTATGCAAAGTGGGACCTCTGCACCTCAGATGACACCAGCTGAGGTGACCAACAGTAATCAAGAATCTAAAGGAGGTATTTGATGAACATATTCAGGTCATCTCCATTCAACTTACACAACCAGTAGCAAGGATACAATCCTCTCCTTCAAAAACTACAACGGGACATAGACTTCGAAGGCTGGATCAAGACATCTATGACATACCAGAGATGCATTTCATGATCTTCTTGAAACTCTACAGCCAATTTCAAAAAAGACTTAGAAGCAAAAAGGCACATAAGACACATAACCTTTGATGATTTTTGCTCTACACTCAACAATTTGGCAGCAGGTTTCATTGATCAACTGAAACAAGCCAAATCCATGAATCTTCAACATCAACGGATCAGCACTTCCAACTTCAACACATTCAGAGACCAAACCAAGGCTGGTCTAAGAAGGATTCATAGTGTTGTGCAGACTACCCAATAATAACTCACTAAACACATCCATAAAAATGATACAAGGACTGGACTGCTGGAAACGCAACTCCAAGTGGTGCAGAAGAAGATCTTCTTTGAACTCAAAAGCATACACACTACCATTAAAGCTCTATCCTTTACCTTCACTGCTAACAAAAAGGGGGAGAATCAATCTGCAACAAAGCAGCAACTCAGGAGGAGAAGCAGTCTATAGTAAAGTGAAGACAGACTTTAGAGGAAAAAGAAGAAAGGTCTGAAAAAGATTTAGACATCATATGAAGCAGACCTCAGGGCACAAGACTATGGGGGAGCAATCTTATGAAGAACGAAGATGACATCAACATCATAGAGATTCAAAACAAAGGACTCCCAAGTGTAGCAGACGATTAGAAAAAGAACACAAGAGTCGGCGCAACAAAGGAAAAAAGAACCAAAGCTAAGGTTAAACAACTCTATTGCTCTTTTTGTTAATTTCTATTTACCAAATAATATAACTAAGTAGTTAGACATTTAGTAAACTTGTTGTTTTACATAGGAGTTTTTGTTAGGATCAATTTAGGGGGAGATTGATAGGAATGTGCAATCCCTCCAATTATATAAAAATTGATATAAAAAAACTTAGATATATTAATCATAATATAGTTAGTATGTTTAGGCTAGAAGTCAAGTAGGTAGTTGCAGTCTAGGTTGGATGCTGGAAAGCAGATGACTGTAGATGATGGAGATCATATGAGTCACCAGATGCACACTACTACATAGGACTTTGGCTAACCACCTAAGGCATTGATGAGCAACAAAATGACTTCAGGATCTGGGGATTGAGCTTGCAGAAGAAGACCAACAGAATGCATCAATGTGTGACAAATCTATATGCAGACGAGGTTGCAGCATGGACGGGTGTAGACAAGGTCTCATAGTACAGTATGCAAACTAAGGTATAGCAAATTAGGATGCAACAGAGATGGTTGCTAATGGTTGGTTTGGGTCAAAGGTTTGGAGTCAGTCAAATGAAGATTTGAGTTTAAGTAGCAACGACATAATTTCTGGAGTTAGTGGACTCCAGTATCAGAAACAAGATGATGGGGGACATGAGTGGCAAAGTGTCATGTCAGAAACAGTATCATGTTGTTGGGTTTGTTTCCTAAGGCTATAAAAGGAAACCGTTGAAGCACATTGAAGTAAGGTTGTTGACTAAGGTTGAAAGGCAAGAATGCAAAGCAATCAACATTCAAAGATTACTCAAGAGAGCTGAATCATGAAATACATAGTGAAGAGGGTTCACTAGTCTGTAGAAGAATAGTATTTGTAGCAGATTTTAGGATACCGAATTTGTGCAAAGATCGTGGGTCTTCATCTTTTGTACAAGTTAGTTAGCTTGTAAAAAGAAGTTTTCTTGTAAGCTACAAACAAGAAAATAGTGATGCTTACCTCTTGGCTTGACTACACTGGTCACCAAGGAAAGAATTGAGTAAGCTCTTGTTTATCAAATGATAACAAGTGTCTGAATCAGTATAAATATTGTGTCTCTTACTCACCTTCATTGCCTAGTACTTAGAACTCTTAGAAACAAACCTTCACAGCCAAACAGAGGCAAATTCGAAGAATTAAAGTCTTTGTAGCAGACCTTCAAATGTTAGCTGCAGACTACCCAAGTGATCTGCATAGAATAATGGTCTACAAAAATATAATCCGCTATATGAACTTGCTAAAATTTGAATGAATTTACCCCCCTCTTCTAGGTTAAATCATGGACCTTATAAACAGTACCATGTTTGCTCGGTTTATTCCCTGAGCCTATAGAAGGGAATGTTGAGGCTCATTAAAGTAAGGCTGTTGAATGAAATTGAAAGGCAAGTATGCAAAGCAATCATAAGTTCAAAGATTACTCAAGGGAGCTAATTCGTGAAGATCATAGTAAAAGAAGTGTCACTAGTCTACAAAAGAAGACATCTTGCAGAAGAGTCCAATAGAATGGATTTGTGCAAAGGATCTGAGTCCTTCATCTTTTGTACAAGTTAAAGAGCTTGTAAAACGAAGTTTCTTGTAAGCTACAAACAAGAAGATAATGATACTCACCTCTTGGCTTGACTACACCGGTCACCAAGGGAAGACTAGACTAAGCTTTCGTTCATCAATTGATAACGAGTGTCTGAACCAGTATAAATACTATGTGCCTTACTTGCTTTTATTGCTTGATATTTAAAACTGTTAGAAATTAATCATCACAGTCAAACAGAGACAAACTCAAAGAGTGTTTGAAGCCTCTCCTGCAGACCATCAAGTGTAGCTACAGACTATCCAAGTGGTCTGCATGGAACAGTGGTCTACAAAGAACTTAAAATCCACCGCATAAGTTTAAATAATTTTTGAATCAACCTATTCATCCCCCTTTAGGATGAATCTTGGACCTTACAGTTTCTTCTATGATAATCTCTGTTGTATCCCTAATTGGTGTTGTTGTTGCGGGCCCCTCCTTTATTGGTGACTTTTCTACTGTTGTTCCCTCCTGCACTGCTAAAATGTTGGTGACCTTCAAATGTTAGATGAAAACCACAACACTGGTCTGTAAAAATATAATCCGCTACATAAACTTGTAAAATTTGAATGAATTCACCCCTCCTCTAGGTTAAATCTTGGACCTTACAAAGAGTACCATGTTTGTTGGGTTTATTTCCTGAGCCTATAAAAAGGAATCATTGAGGCTCATTGAAGTAAGGCTGTGAATGAGATTGAATGACAAGCATGCAAAGCAATCATAAGTTCAAAGATTACCCAAGAGAGCTAATTCGTGAAGATCATAGTGAAAGAAGTGTCACTAGTCTGCAGAAGAAGACATCTTGTAGAAGAGTCCAATAGATTGGATCTGTGGAAAAGATCTGAGTCCTTCATCTTTTGATATCAAATGATGATCGAGAGCTTAGTCCAGTCTTCCCTTGGTGACCAGTGTAGTCAAGCCAAGAGGTGAGTATCACTATCTCCTTGTTTGAGCTTACAAAAAACTTCCTTTTCACAAGTTGTCTAACTTGTACAAAAGACAAAGAACCTAGATGCTTTGTATAAATCCAAACTCTGGACTCTACTGTAAGACTTAGTTCTTCTGTAGACTAGTGACACTTTCTACTGTATCTTCACGAGTTGGCTTTCTTGAGTAATCTTTGAATTGCTAGATTGTTTTGCACTCTTTGCTTTTTAATCCACGTTCAATAGCACTTCTCAATAAGCCTCATCGGTTCCCTTTTAAAGGCTGAAGGAAAGAACCTATGGCAGACAACGCATTGTTCCTGGAATGACACTTTGCCACTAGTGTTCCCCACCATCTCATTCCTGATGCTGGCAGTCCACTATCCCCTGAAAATGTGCCATTGCTACTTTAACTCATCCTCGCTTGACTGACTTCAAACCTCTGACCCCAACCTGGCAATCACCTCTGCTGCAATCCAGTCTATTGCAACGTTTAGTCTGCATCCATTCTCTATTACAACCCTAGTCTGTATCCCATACTGAAACCCTAGTCTGCACACAGTCTTTGTTGCAACCCCTTGTCTGCACTCAGATCTGACTCAGTTTATGCCTTGCCATGTTGGTCCTCGTCTGCAAGCTCAGTCCTTCATCCTAAAGCCTCTGAGTTTTTTGTTGCTTATCAATGTACTAGCTGTTTATCCAAAGTCCTTAGTAGTAGTTTACATCTGGTAGCTTCCACGATCCTCATACATCTACAACCGTCTGCTTACTGGCATCTGACCAAGACTACACCTACCTACTTGACTTCTAGCCTAAACACACTAACTACATTATAACTAATAAATTTAATTTTTGTTACATCAATTTCTATACAAATGGAGGGATTGCACATTCCTATCAATCTCCTCCTAAATTGATATTAACAAAAACTACTATGTAATACAACAAGTATTCTACATTCTTAAAAAAATTAGTATAATTTGTTGAAACTCAGTTCAACTTAATTACATTAATAACAATATAATAACATAAATTGAGCAATCCAAGTTTTACCTTTGATGCTCTTTGCCTCTACTACTCTTTTATCTTCTTTCTTCATCTCTTCTTTCTCTATTGCGCTTTCGATGCCTGTCCTCTGAATCTCTTCTGAAGCGTCCTCTTCGTTCTTTATAAGCTTCTTCCCTATGATACTTAGACCTCTTGGGCTCCTTTCCTTGTTCAGAGGAGCTTTTCCTTTTTGTCGAAGAAGATCTCTCCCCCTGAGTCTGCTGCTCCTCGTCCGCAGGCTTAGACCTGTGCTGCTCATCTGCAGATAGTTTCTTCCCCTTTTTGTTAGAATTGAGGGCAGAGTTCAGTGCTTCAAGAGCAGTTAGAACACCCTTGAGTTCAGAGAAGATATTTCTCTAAACTAACTGTAATTTGGTGTCGAGGAGACCAAATTTGGTGTCATTGATTCGCATGTGCTCATTAATCTGCTGCTTGGTGGTCTGCATTGTTTCATTGAGTTTTCGTAGTGTAGTAGAATGTTGCCCTTGAATTTTCTTTGATTGATTTTTCATTGTTTCACTGATCTGTTTTGCTTCATCTGATCAATGACTCCGGCTGCTAGATTCCTTAGCGTCTCTCCAAAGTTGTCAAAGGTTGATTTTCTGAGCTCCTTTTCTGCTGCAATTGGCTCCAAAGTTTCTAGGAGATCATGAAAGGCAGTCCTGATCCATGAGTGCATTCCATAGATCTCTTGATCAAGCTGGCGCAATCTTTACTGTGTTGTGTCTTCTGAGGTTGAAGAGGGTATTCTTTCCCCTTGTTGATGTGGTTGGACAGAGAGGATTTGAACTTCATGTTCCTCAAATGCTCTCTTGAAGTCTTTGATTACTGTTGGAGTCATTTTGGTAGCTGAGATATCATTGTATATTGGCTCCAGGACTACAAAGGGTACATGTGGTTCTATTTGAGCTAACCCAAATATAGATAGTGGAGTAAAGACTATGTGTTCAATATCTCTAGATGGAGTTGCTTGTTGTTCTTCTACTGTAACCAAATTGAACTCGTCTATATTATTTGTCTTAGCTACAGGGACAATGAACTCGTCTGCATTTGTTGGGACTTCGATGGATGTGCCTTAGCTGCAAGTGAGTCTTCTTCAATGTCTGGAAATTCTTCTGTCTGTTGTTGAGTAGCTTGCCCCTCATCTGCATGCACATCAAGTGTCTCTTTTGCTACAAGAGCAATGATCAATAGTGTTTCTACAACAGATTCGTCAGTTGAGAGCTTATCATGACCTTTTTCTTCAGTTGGGAGTGAATAAGTTTGGCCAAGAATGCTTGACTGCTCTATTGAAGTCTAGATTGCAGACTAGCATTTTCTTTTAAATATTGTTACAGAAGAGAAACTTTACTCTATTGCACTACTCCTTAATCAATACAGATGAGTGCAAACTAGAGTCAAGTGTCTCTACTGCATCTATTTTAGGAAACTAAATTGTTTTAAGAACGTTAAATAACTACTTTCCTAAACTAACCCATAACGGTCAATAAATGACTATTACTGTGCAACGGCTAGAAAAGGCACTCACAACGGTCATATTTTCCAAATGAGTATAAAAATCACTCTCTTTAATCAGAAGAACACTTTTCGCTAATGACTTTCTCTCTCTTTCTCTCTCTCTGAAACGACCAAATCTCATTTTCTCTCTCTTAAGCACTCTACTGCACGAAACCCTAATTTCTCTCAATCTCAATTCAATCTTTGAAACTCCTTCAAAAACATGGCCAACACTCCCTCAAGTACATCAAAGAGAAACCCGAAATCCTCTGAATCACAGAGGAGTCCTTCGAAAAGGATTGAAATTTAAATAGGAGCTGTGTTTGACTTCAAATCGATTCATGATGAACAAGAAGAAGTGAGAGACATAATCGAACTAATTGAAGAGGCTGGACTGAAATCCCTATGTGAACAAACAAGCCCGATATATGAAGATGAAGTTATGGACTTTGTCAACAAGGGGCAAATTGCAGCAAATCTACAACAAGTCAATTACACCTCTAATGCAAAAGGTGTAACTATCCAAATGAAGGATCTGATATGATTCCAAAGGAGATTGTATAGCTTGGAAGACAAGCAATGCTCAGTGAAGACAAATGGAACGAAGGGATTCGGACAATGAAGAAATTCCTGTCAAAAGAACACAAACTTCTTGCAGATATAGTCAAGAAAGCAATTCTTTCAAGGGAATTCAGCACATACAAAATCACCTCAGAACAGCAGGAGATCATGTGTGCAATTCTCACAAAGACAAGAGTAAACTGGGCAAGTTTACTCATGTATCAGGTAGCAAGAGCAGTAAGGGCCAAAGTACCACTGTTTAGATGAATAATCAGCAATCTTCTCAAGAGAAAACTAAAGCTCTCTGAGAAAGAAGGAAGACCATGGAATCAATTGAAGAAAATCGATGTCAAGAACATTGGAAATGCTCCACCAGGAATCACGAAGAAGCCTGCAGACGAGCCATAGAAACCTGTGGAACTGCAGAAGAGAAGGAAGGCCAAGAAAAAGACCACTGGTGAAGTGGAGACGAGCTAAGTGCAAACCTGTTCTGCACAGAAACCAGTCAAGAAGATTCCAGTCAAATTGAAGATGAAGAAGCCAATAGTACCAAAGAAGAAGTTCAGAGTGGAATCCTCTGACGAAGAAACAGAAACTGACCGCTCTATAGACCAGTCAAACGCTTTAATGGAAGTGGAAATCTAGTCTGCAACTATGCAAACTAAGAAAATCACTGAGCAGTCTGCACTAGTAAGGATTGGACAGATGACTGAGTCGTCTTCCTCAAAACTGCCACCAAAAGAACCAGAAATTGATGCACTTTATGATGCAAACGTGGCAATTCAACTGGTGAAGACTGGAGTACATGAGGATCTTCAAAATCTGATCTTGAAGGCACAGGTCAGTTTTCAAGAAATAATAGAAGGGTCTCGAGCTAAATTCAGACAGTGGCTTGTTGAGGAAGGCTACACAGAGGCAGGAAATACGGAATATTGAGGCCAAGATTTCCACACTACAGCCATCACATACCTCTGCTGCACCATCTCTGTCAATTTGACCCCTAGCAGCAAAGCCCTTGATAAAAACAGCTGTTGTTCCATTCAAAGAAAGTAGAGTGGTAACCACACAAGTTGCAGATGTCCAACCAACTTCTGCAACTGCTGCTTGGACAACAACTACCATAATAGCTCAAGAAAAATCATCTCCTGAGAAGATTATTGAGGCTCACCTACTATAGCAGAAGACCATAGACACTCAACTCCTTGCAGAAAGGACTCAAGGAAAGATGCAGAAGAAGATCCAAACCGAAAAATTAATTCAGGAGTTTTGAAAAAAACACAAACTGCCTATGAAATGGCCAAGAACAACTTCAACACAAGGTTTGAAAGATATGATGGAAATGATGATGACGGAGATGATAATCCCCAACCAGATCCTCATGATGATGAAGATGCAATCATCGATCAAGTTGCTACTGAAGGAATGCAACTGCAGTCAATGGCAACTGAATAATCTGACTCCAAGAAAATTGCAGACGAGCAATTACAAGCTGCAGACGAGCAAATCATCATTGCGGACGAGCACTTGCAAACTGCAGTGGAGCAAACCAACTCTGCAGACAAGCACGTAGCAACTGCAATCGAGCAACTGAAACCTGCAGATGAATCCATTGAGGACCAAGCAGCTGAACCTTCTGCTATAAAAGATACTGAAACCCTCTTCACTGATGAATCTGTTGATGAGACACCATTAATCATTTCTCTTCCAGCCAATGCAGTAATCCGTGAGCATAAAGATGAAGCTCAACGAACAGATAAGCTTCCAGGCATTGAAGATAATTTCTCTAAAAGCGAGATTCAATCCTTTGAAATCCCTATACCTGCAGAAGAGCTCCTCAACATTGCAGATGAGATTGTTGCTATAGACATATCGAATCCATATGATAAAGATAATCAACAAATCACTCCATTGCGAGCCATCCTGATTGTTGTAATAGGATATCCTTCTTGTTCTTCCTTATTTCGTTGGTTTCTTAATTCCTTAGATGTAGAGCTTCCCATGCCTCTTTTACAGTGGTTGTATGGACCACTATTTCAAACATATTGTCATCAAGGGATTTGAATATCTGGTTTTGAGCTTTTCTATCAACTAGCACCAGATCCCAGTCTTCTCTAAACGAGAGAGTCTTTGGCACGTATACTTCTTTTGTTGAATCCATTGGATCTTGCATCATTGGAATATGAGGTACATCAATGTTGAATCCCAATCTTGTATTCTTTCGTCTATTGAATTGAGATGTGCAAGCATCCTTAGCTTCCAATGGTTGAACTTGTCAAATGAACATGTTGGAGGTTCTCCAATGTTAGGACACATAAGACACTTTGGTGGTGCCATTGTTCTTCACAAAAACAAACTGTTAGTAACTTCTTTGCAAATGAGATAATGACCTTTTCTTTCCACAAACTATTAAATCTGGAAAGTCAAATACCAATTGTAAGGTCTAAGATATAACCTAGGGGATGAATAGGTTAATTCAAATTTTAGCAAGTTTATGCAGCGGATAATATTTTTGCAGACCACTATTCTATGCAGACCACTTAGGTGGTCTGCAGCTAACACTTGAAGAACTGCTCTAAATACTTCAAGGTCTGTTGCAGAGACTTCAATTCTTAGAATTTGTTTCTGTTTGGCTGTGAAGGTTGATTTCTAACATTTCTAAATACTATAGAATGAAAGCCAATAAGAGACACAGTATTTATACTGTTTTAGACACTTGTTATCAATTGATAAACAAGAGCTTAATCCAGTCTTCCCTTGGTGACCAGTGTAGTAAAGCCAATAGGTGAGTATCACTATCTTCTTGATTTTAGCTTACAAGAAAACTTCGTTTTACAAGCTAATGAACTTGTACAAAAGATGAAGACACACAATCTTTGCATAAATTCAGTATCCTGAACTCTGTTACAAATACTGTTTTTTTACTAGTGAACCCTCTTTACTGTGTTTCATGATTCAACTCTATTGAGTCATCTTTGAATGTTGATTGCTTTGCACTCTTGCCTTTTAACCTTTTTCAACGACCTTACTTCAATGAGCTTCGACGGTTTCCTTCTATAGGCTCAGGAAACGAACCTTGCAGCATGACACTATTTTTGATATTGACACTTTGTCACTCATGTCCCCCACCATCTTGTTTCTGATGCTAGCAGTCCACTAACTCCCGAAATTATGTCATTGCTGCTTTAACTCAAATCTTCATTTGAATGACTCTAGACCTTTGACCCAACCATCAGCAACCATCTCTGCTGCACCTAGTCTACTACACCTTAGTCTGCATACTATATTGTGAGACCTCGTCTGTACTAGTCCCTGCTGCAACTTCTTTTACACACAGATCATTGATGCATTATGTGTTGGTCTTCATCTCTAAGCTTAATCCCAAGATCTACTACAAATTGGGTGCTTAGCCAAAATCCTTTGTAGTAATCTGCATATGATCTGCATCATCTGCACCCGTCAACTCTCCAGTAGCTCACCTAGACTGCAACTATCTACTTGACTTTTAGCCTAAACATACTAACTATATTATGATTAATATATCTCAGTTTTGTTACATCAATTTCTATATAATTGGAGGGATTGCACATTCCTATCACTGTTTCTGATGTGACACCTTGCCACTCGTATTCCACAATCTTGTTTCTGATGCTAGCAGTTCATTTACTTCAAAATTTATGTCGTTGCTGTCTACCTAAATTTTCGTTTGAATGACTTCAGACCTATGACCCCATCTTAGTAACCATCTCTATTGCACTTTAGTCTGCCCTAGTCTTCACTAAGTCCCTGCTGCAACTTCCAGTCTGCACCCAGATCTAATGCACATTATGCTTTGCTATGTTGGTCCTCGTCTACAAGCTCAATCCCATAGAGGGTGGATCTGCTCTTGTTTTTACCTTTCCAAATAAGGAAAGAGGTGTAAACAACTGGTTCGTCAGACTTTTTAAAGCTAGACGAGTGGGAGTTGATTGTTCTGCCTCATCTGCATCCTTTATCTTAGCTACAGTGTATGTTAGTGAGAAATTCAGTCTGCTATGGATATAACTGCTGTTAGATCTTCAACTGTGGGCAGTTCCTCTTTGTTCAACTACTTGATCTTCAACTTCTTCTAACCGTGTCTCTTCTATTGCAGGTTCCTCTGTTGGAGACTCATCTTCTTGATGTTTTACAGTTTCTTCTACTACACGGACTTCTATGATTTCTTCTAATGTAGGTAGTTCCTCTTCATGTGCTTCATCAAATGATTCAGGTTCTTATTCTGTAGCAGATGATTTGGTTACTGATGGTTCGTTTGTATGTTTCTCTGTTGCAGGTTCATCAGCTTGAGATTCTACTGTAGGAGACTCTGCTGTTGTGGTCTCTGCTGCTGTAGTCTGCACCTGTACTCCTTCTTTCGCTACTTGATCGATAATTTCATCATCATCATCCTGAGCATCAGGGTGCTGTTGATCATCATCATTACCATCATCACCATCATCACCTGATGGCTGATGTCCTCCTACTTCAGGCCTGGTGAGATAATCGTATATCTCCTGAGTAGCCATTTAAACATACTTGGCTAGAATTCATTTTAGCTCGGCTTCTCCTTCAGGAGTATGCTTGAACTTAATGTGTTTGAGTTATGCCTGCTTGTGTCTGCTTGTCTTTAAGGTGAAGTCCTTAAGTTCAAGAGCTCCACTGAATAAAATGTATGGTTCCTTTGGTCTTGTTGATCTACTAGCCTCCTTCTTTTGCAATTCAATCAATTGATGTATTTTTGCTGCCGACATTCCATCAATCTCTCCAATAAGCATTTGTGACTTATCTAGATTGATTGTATACAGGGTTCTTAGTCCTTGGGGGATCAATTTTGGTCTGGCAGATCTTGTAATTTGTTGGTCTCTTGATGGGAAGTTTGTGTTGCTTGACAAACTCTTGGATCATTCCTTTTGCTTTTTCCTTCTTTTGTATTTCTGCTTGTGGCGATTTGCCTAGCAGTTGATAGGTTGAAGTAGTGTGCTGTTGAATTCATTCTTCTATAGCTCTAACCGTCTACAGAACTACTTCAATGACCTTTTCTGGAGAAGGTCTTATAGGTCTTACTTCAGTAGTTGTAGTGAACCATACCTCAGTTTCAGTAGATGGACGATTTTCTTAAATTATGGACAGATCCACTCCAATGCTAGAGATTGGAATGATTGTTGTTGTGATTGCCTCTTCTACAGTAGCCCTAATTGTTAGTGACCTTGTAGTAGAGGTGGGCTGAGATAATCCTTTCTTTTGCAATTGGATGAGATCTGCTTCTATTTGCTTTATCTCATCCTTTGAGTATCCTTTGCAATAAGCTCTTGCCTTAGTTGAGCTTGTGGTCCTTCCCTAACCTCTTGGTAACTCTTTTAAGTTTCCAGAATTAGGTTTTGAAGGTCCTCATCTACTCCGGTCTTCAGAAATTCCAATGCCATATTGGCATCATGAAATACAGCTATTTTTGATGCCTTTGATGGTAGAGTCTTTGAAGACGAGGGCTCCAAAATTGGCCTAGACTACACTGCGCTCTATAGACTGTATTTCTACCTCCATTTCAATCGACTATGTAGCCGGAAGATCTGAGATTGTCTCCTCATCCGAGTTCTGCATGATGAGTTTTCTCTTAGTTTTCCTAAGCTTTTTCACTTTGGTTGGTTGAGCCTTGCTGACTTGTAGTCTTCTTGTCTTTGGCACTGCTGCAGTGATATACATTGTTGATTTCGGTGGGTGGTCTGCAGACTTCCTTCTGGTATGCACACCTACAGACTATTGTGAGTGTTCTACAAGTTTGATGATGGTCTGCACAACTGCAATCTTCTTTGTAAGTCCAATAGGCTGCTTGCCTATTTTTTTGACATCTATTTATTTGGCCACCGTCTATGGCCTCCCTTCCTTGTCAGAAAGCTTCAATTTCTGTTTGAGAAAGATGTTGATAATCCTTCCAAACAGTGGTTTCTTTGATTGCATAGCTTTTGCAAGCTGATGTATGAGCAATTTTTCCCAATTGACTTCATATTTTGTGAGGATCGCACACATGATTTCTTACTGATCAGCGATAATATGACCTTTGCTGATTTCTCTGGAGAGAAAGACCTTCTTGACAATATCTGCAAGCATCTTG
Organism: Drosera capensis; assembly: GCA_001925005.1. Lineage (NCBI taxonomy): Eukaryota > Viridiplantae > Streptophyta > Magnoliopsida > Caryophyllales > Droseraceae > Drosera > Drosera capensis. Next base: position 59,623 of record LIEC01012312.1, read on the forward strand.
TGCTGTTTTGATAAGAACTTCTTCATTGTCCTTATTCCTTCATTTCACCTCTCTTTGTTTAGCATTATATGCCTTCCTCTTATCACTATTGCAAGTGGAATGATCCTTGACCCTTTATTTAGAAAGTTAAAAAACTGAGCAAAGTCATCTCCCTTGATGTAGATTGAAACTTTCATTACAGTAGAGTTGTATGAAATCAGTTGTAGGTTTTCTGTGACTGTTGCCTTTTTGATAAAATCAAGTATTTCATCGTTATAGATTCTCCTTGTTTGTTCGTAAAAATATTTGAGTCCAGCTTCTTGAATCAGATCGGCTACTTCCTTCACTTCATTGGATTCATCTCGTAAAGTATTGAAATCGAACACAACACCAGTTTGGAGTTTGACTTTTCTTGATGGGCTTGATTCCTCATTAAATTTGGTGTTCTTCTTTGAGACGTTTAAAGGAGTGTTGGAAATTTTTCGAAGAGTATTTGATGAAATTCTTGAGTTTTAAATGTGAATTTGAGAGAATTGAAAGTTAGGGTTTTGTAGTTTTTTATGCTGTAGAGAGAGAGAGAGAGAGAGAATATGAGAGAGAGAGAGAGAGAGAGAGAGAGAATATGAGAGAGAGAGAGAGAGAGAGAATATGAGAGAGAAAAATTTCTCCTTTTATAGTCTTCAGAAATATTACCGTTGCTAGAAGTTTCTATCCGTTATGGAGTATCAGTCAATTATTTTAACTCTTGCGTGATTTATGAAAAACTGATTTATATCGTTAATATTTTTACCCAAAAAATGCAATAGAACAATATTACTTCTTTTCTTCTTCCATGTGTGCAGTAAGCAGTATAGCAATAATACTAGTCTGCATAGAAATAATGCAAGTTTATATTCTACATATGCAGTAGAGCGGTAAAACATTTTGGCCAGTTTCATTGTTTTAAATCAAGTATACCCAATTTGTTCTCGAAATTAAATAAACTTACTCTCATCGAGAGGTTTTGTAAAAATGTCTGCAATTTGTTTTTGTGTTGGAATATATTCCAATTTAATATGACCTTTTTGCACATATCTATAATAAAGTTATATCTGACATCAATGTGCTTGGTTCTTGAATGAAAAACTGGATTTTCTAAAATCACAATTGCAGACGTGTTGTCACAAAATATAGGGGTTTCAGAGAATATCATACCGTAATCTGCAAGTTGTGATCTTATCCATAATATTTGTGCAACACAGCTTCTGCAGCTATGTATTCTACTTCTGCAGTAGAGGTTGACACGGTAGTCTGCTTCTTTCTAAACTAGGAGATCAATCTTGGACCAATGAATTGACATTATCCTGTCAACTCTACAACATGCAAAGTTTGCATCTGGAAAACCTATCAGTGTAAAATATGATTCCCTAGGATACCATACACCAAGGTTTGGAGTTCCTTTGAGATATCCCAGGATTCTCTTCACTACAATGTAGTGGGATTCCTTGGGATCAGATTGATACCTTGGAGAGGCGCAGACTGAGTATTGAATGTATGGTCTGCTTGCTGTAAGATATAACAATGACCTATTACTCCTATATACATGGTTTGATTTATATTTTTTCCATGTTCATCTTTATCAATTTTAATTGATGTGCTCATGGGAGTTTTCATATGACTAGCACTTTCTAAGCCATACTTTTTAAGTGTGTTCTTTAAGTAATTAGATTGATTTAGAAAGATTTCACTTTTTCTAATTATTGTACTTGAAGTCCTAGAAAAAAATTTAGTTCCCCCATTAAACTCATTTGAAATTTAGATTTTATTAGTTCTGCAAATCATTCAAAAAGTTTATTATTTGTGCAACGAAATATAATATCATCAACACTGATTTGCACTAATAATATATAATAAACGTTTCATCAAAATCAGTTCCTTCTTCTTGTGAGTATCCTTTAGCAACTAATCTAACTTTGTTTCTGATGACTATTCCATTTTCATCAGATTTGTTTCTAAATACCAATTTACAGTCTACAACTAGATAATTTTTGGGTCTTGGTGTTAGATACCATACCTCATTTCTTTGGAACTGATTTAATTCTTATTGCATAGCATCTACCCAGTTTGGATCATATAGCCTTCACTTATTATCTTAGGTTCTATTTCTGATATAAAGAATGCAGACATGCATTCTCCATTTGTTGCCCTTCTAGTATACACAGGTTCATTCTTATGTCCTATGATGTCATCCTGTGTATGTGCCTTGATCTATCTTCTTTTATCTTGTTCATTAGTTTCCAGTTGTTGTTGAGTCTGTTCTTCAATCTCTGCTACATTGTCGTTGTGTGCAGACGACTCTTCCTTGTCTGCAGCTTCAATGACCTCTTCTACAGCCTGTTTATTACTTGCATATTACTCATCAAATACATTTGCATCCTTATCTCCAATGATGTCATCCTGTGTGTGTGCCTTGATATATCTTCTTTTATCTTGTTCATTAGTTTTCAATTATTGTTGATGAGTTTGTTCTTTTGTCTCTGCTGCATTTTCATTTTGTGCAGACGACTCTTCCTTGTCTATAGTTTCAATGACCTCTTTTGCAGCTTGTTCAGTACATGCACATTCCTAACAAAAATATTAGCATCTCGTATGAATATTTCTGATTCATCAAATGATACGTGAACTGACTCCTCAACAGTTTGTGTTCTTTTATTGTACACTCTAAAGGCTTTACTGTTTGTAGAATACCTTAAGAAAGTCCCCTCTTCTGTCTTAGGATGAAATTTCTATAGGTAGCTTTTGTCATTGTCGTGTATATAACATTTGCATCCAAAAGCATGAAATTATTTGGCATTTGGTTTCTTTCCTTTCCACAATTCATAGGGAGTCTTTTTATATAGTTTGTGATTATGCATCTATTCTGAATGTAGCAAGTTGTATTTACTGCTTCTGCCCAAAAGCTTTTAGATAAATTTGCATTAGCAAGCATTGTCCTAGTTGCTTTTAGATAATATGAGTGTTCTATTTTACCTCGTAGCTATACCATTTTGTTGATGTGTTCGGGGCACTAAGAAGTTGTGTTTGTTTCCATGATCATTACAATAGACATCTACTCCTCTTTGATCAAATTCAATATATTGATCACTTTTATGTTTTTCATTTTGAATTTGCCTAAGAAACCTAGCCTGCAGACTCCAAGTTTCACTCTTTTTATGTAAAAACATTACCCAAGTGTATCTTGAGTAATCATCTACTATAACTAGAGTGCACTTCTTTCTGTTTAAGCTTTCTACTTCCACTGGACCAAAGAGATTCATATGTAATAATTCCAGAATTCTAGTTGATTCTGAAGAGTTTAGGGTTTTAAAGCCTGCTCTAGTCTTCATTCCTTCTTGACTTGGTCTGCATAGTTTATTTTTTTTAAACTTTACTTGTGGAAGTTCTCTTATTAGGTTTTTTGAGGATAATATGACCATAGTTTTGAAGTTAAGATGAGCTAACCTTTTGTGCCATAGCCAGTTTGTGTCCTCAGCTTCTTTAGTGTAGAAACATATTATTTGTTTTGACTGTGATGAGTCAAAGTCTACTACATAAATGTTTTAAACCTTTAACATATGCTATATTTCTAAAGATTAAGGAACATGTACCAAGAGTTCCATAACCTTTATTTGTACCTGTTTTTCCTCCTTCAAAGATGACAAGTGATCCTTGTTCCTTTCTGTATTCCTCAAGGATTGATTTATTTCTTGTCATATGTCTTGAGCATCCACTATCAAGATACCATATTCCTCTTTGCTTTTCCTGCATCAAAACATAGGGAGCTTGTATATGGTACCTACTCATATGGGTCCTCATATGTTAGTT
>LIEC01012312.1:63464-127562 GCA_001925005.1 Drosera capensis
GTTAAGATGAGCTAACCTTTTGTGCCATAGCCAGTTTGTGTCCTCAGCTTCTTTAGTGTAGAAACATGTTATTTGTTTTAACTATGATGAGTCAAAGTCTACTGCATAGATGTTCCCTTTTCTTATATCTATCAATTTGACTTCTTGTGTGACTTTATCTTTGACTTGACATGAATTATGAGTAAATGATACATCATAATTTTTGTCACACAATTGACTAATGGAAAGCAAGTTATGTTCTAATCCTTTAACAGAAGCTATATTTCTAAAGATTAAGGACCTGTACCAAGAGTTCCATAACCTTTAGTTATACCTGCTTTTCCTCCTCCAAAGATGACAAGTGGTCCCTGTTCCTTTCTGTAGTCCTCAAGGATTGATTTATTTCTTATCATATGTCCTGACCGTCCACTCTCAAGATACCATATTCCTCTTTGATTTCCTCCATCAAAACATAGAGATCTTATACATGGTACCTACTCTTATGGGTCTTCATATGTTAGTTTTTGGAATCCACATTTGAATTATTTTCTTGTGAGAATTCCAACATTCAAAGCACTTCTGACCAAACTTGCAACAGGTGTAGCAGTAGACCTTTGGTCTTATGGTGTTTAGTGGTCTATTTCATTTCATTTGCTACATTTGACATGAGCAGGTGTACCTTAAGTGTGGACTTCTCCGTGTTGTTCTGGAGAAGTTATTCCACACCGAATAGTTAGGTTCATGCTGAGGTTGATGAGGCCTTTCATCAAATCGTTTTGTAAGATTCTTGGCCTTCTGCATCTTATTGTACATTTCATCAGTACGTGCTGATAGTTTGCTCCAGCCTTTTTAAGTTTGAGCAGTAGAGATATGTACTATCTGTGTAGTAGAGTTTTTATTCTACTGCTAATATGCTACAGTAGAGATATTCCTCTTCTGCGGAGTTCTTGCAGTAGTCTGTTTTATGTCCATGGTAATGATTGTTTCATTTGATTTATTATTCAGCCAGTCATTATATCCTAGTCCTGTTTTATCATGGCAGAATTGACCTGTGTTGAGGAATTTTTGTAAACTCAAGGTCTTTTCATTCCAAGCATCAACCTATTTCTGAAGCTCAGAATTTCTCAATGTAAGTGTTTCCACTACTACATTGAGAAGTTTCACCTTTTCATTTGTTTCTATTAATTCTTCTTCAGTATTTATTAGACTGATGTTAGTCTCCTCATGTGTTAAATTGCATTTCTCTTTAAGACGTGCAATTTGTTCAAGATTTTCTTTATTTTCCTTCAAAAGGGAAATAAAGTTCTCAAAGGTTTCTTGAAGTGCTTCCTTCAATTCCTATATGATAGAGTCTGAGTCAGAAATACATGTTTCTTTTCATCATCCTTAGCCATGAGACATAGGAAGCTTTTCATCATTCTCTCATCTATTAAATCAAGATGTGTAAGCATCCTCAGTGTCCAGTGGTTGAATTTGTCAAACGATCACGTTGGATGTTCTCCACTGTTTGGACACTTAGGAAGCTTTGGTGGAGTCATTCTTCTTTAGAGAAACAAACTGTTAATAACTTTTTTGCAAATAAGTTAATGATCTTTTCTTTTCACAAACTGATAAGTCAGGCTCTGATACCAATTATAAGGTCCAAGATTTAACCTAGAGGGGGAGGGGGGGGTGAATAGGTTGTTTAAAAAATTAATCAACCTTTTGATACGGAATACTAGTTCGTTACAGACCACTGTTTTATGCAGACCACTTAGGTAGTCTGCAGATGATGCTTGGTAATTTACAGTAAAGAATTCAAACTCGTTGACACGATATGATGCGAATCTGTGTTAGGTCAATATTATGAGGTGTTAAAGAAATAATCATAATGCAACATGTTAGTCTATGTTACATTCTCTTTCGAACATTGAGTAAATATGTTAGTTTGACTTTGTCATGATTTATGATAAAACCAATAGTTTTACCGACAACTCTTTTTCTGTCGAGCTTTATTATAAGCACACACCTGTCATAGATAAACATGAAATGAAAATATTAGTCAATGATTAAATCCAGAAGAGTGAAAACTATGATGGCCATACCCTTTATCAACTCTAATGAAAACATCTTCAAACAAAAATTCGATTTTTCTAGTTAAATTGCCTTTTTTCTATTTCTATTCTTTTTATCAACAACACCCCCCCCCCCCCCCCTTCCCATATGCCGAAAAAAATAAAAAGTTTGTAAGAAATTATTAGATTGACAATTTAATTCATAAAATCATAAAAGACAATTCTATGTGGGATCGACTCGTGTTCATCACTTCTATATTATTATCGAAAATTATGTAGTGTAAAGTATTACAAATAATGCAATTTGTAGCATTTTGTAACTAGTTCTATAAAATTTTGACGCATTGTTAGGAAACAGTGCGAATTAATTTGCCTTCTATTGATTTCCTCTTTTCTTTTCTTGTCAATTTGCAGGAATTTATTGTCTTGCATGCAACTAAGGAGTGGACAAAAAACACAAAAAGGATTCACACATTGTTCGTGGGCTTATGGAAAGAAGTTCGCCGATTGTACGAGGTGAAGCGTCATCCAAAAAGGCTACTAATCGGCCGATTGGTGAGATCCTTCCAATCTTTGATATAACTAAACCTGTGAATGCACAAAACACACAAAATCCTCCTAATCCACTAGTTGATAATCGCACATTATGACAAATGACTGAATATGATGATAACAACGAACCTTTGTTGTGTATTGTATTCCCGGATGTGCAAGAGAATTCTAAACCTAATTCTGGATGATGAAATAATTAAGCTTAGAGCATTTTCATTTAGCCCTCAAGATGCTACAAAAAATTGGCTCTATGATTTGCCGAAAGGAATAAAAAATACTTAGGGCAGATGAAATCTCTTTTCTTAGACAAGTATTTTCTCACTTCAAAAATCACAACAATCTAGGTTAAACTGTTCAATTAAAAAAAAGAAGGAATTGCTACAAAAATATTGGAAAACGATTTAATCGCCTTCTTTCAAGCTGTTCGAACCATCAATTTCCTAAATATTTCTTGATTTGTTATTTTTATCAAGGAATGTCTACAACCGATTGTGGTCATTTAGATAAACAACCATGAGTTGAGCATCGTAACGTAGAAAAAATGACAACTAATTCCCAAGACTTCAATCACGAAGAGGATATTTGACGGATTGTCAATGAATTCTCTAGTTCTTCAAGTTCCACTGATAAGAAGCTTGATTATCTGACGGATTTAGTCACCTTGATGGTTCAAAACAAAAATAACTGATAGAAATGTGCAATCCCTCCAATTTGTATAGAAATTGATGAAACAAAACTAAGATGTATTGGCCATAATATAGTTAGTATACTTAGGCTAGAAAACAAATAGATAGTTACAGTTTAGGATAGATGCTGAGGAGGAGACGGCTACAAATGATTAACATTGTGTAAACCATCGAATGCAGACTACTAGAGAGGTTTTTTGGATAAGCAGCTAAGGCATTCATGGACAATAAAAGACTTGCAAATGCTTCAGGATCTGGGATTGAGCTTGTAGACGAGGACCAACATAGCAAAGTGTAAGGTACAAGATTCAATCTAGGGGGGGAGGGTGAATAGGTTGTACTGAAACTTTTTCTTTCTTTCAATGCGGAATACTAGTTCTTTGCAGACCACTGTTCTATGCAGACCACTTAGGTTATCTACAGATGACAGTTGGTAGCCTACACCAGAGATTTCAAACTCTTTGAGTTTATCTTTGTTTGGCTGTGATGATTTGTTTCTAACAGTTCTAAATATCAAGCAATAAAGGCAAGTAATAGACATAGTGTTTATACTGATTCAGACACTCGTTATCAAATGATAATCGAGAGCTTAGTCTAGTCTTCGCTTGGTGACCAGTGTAGTCAAGCCAAGAGGTGAGCATCACTATCTTCTTGTTTATACCTTATAAGAAACTTCTTTTTACAAGCTATCTAATTTTACAAAAGATGAAGGACTCAGATCCTTTTTTCATTGTGATCTTCATGAATTAGCTCTTTTGAGTAATCTATTGGACTCTGCTACAAGATGTGTTCTTCAGCAGACTAGTGACACTTTTTTCATTGTGATCTTCATGAATTAGCTCTCTTGAGTAATCTTTGAACTTATGATTGCTTTGCACGCTTGCATTTCAATCTAATTCAATGGCCTTACTTTAATGAGCCTCAACGATTCCCATTTATAGGCTTAGGGAATGAACCCAATAAACATAGCACTGTTTTAGATGTGACACCTTGCCACTCGTATCCCCCACCATCTCGTTTCTGATGGTGGTAGTCCACTTAGATCAGAATTTGTGCCATTGTTGTATGTACCTCAAATCTTCGTTTGAATGACTTTAGACCTTTGACCCCACCATAGCAACCATCTCTACTGCACTCCAGTCATCATCAAATTCCAGTCTGCATCCAATTTTGTAAGACCTAGTCTGCACTCTCCAACCCTAGTCTTCACCAAGTCCCTGCTATAACTTCCAGTCTGCACCCAAATATGATGCACATTATGCTTTGCTATGTTGGTCCTCGTCTACACGCTCAATCCCAGATATTGAAGCATTTGCAGGTCTTTTGTTGCAAATTAATGCTTTAGCTGCTTAACCAAAAATGTGTCTAGTAGTTTGCATCTGGTGGCTTACACAATGTCCATCATTTGTAGCCGTCTGCTCCTCCGCATCCGTCCTAGACTACAACTATCTATTTATTTTCTAACCTAAGAATACTAACTACATTATGACTAATACATCACTGTTTTGTTCCATCAATTTCTATACAATTGGAGGGATTGCACCTTTCTATCAAACTTCTTTTTACAAGCTAGCTAACTTGTACAAAAAATAAAGAGCCAAGATCTTTGCACAGATCCAATCTACTGGAGTCTGCTGCACGTTATGTCCTTATCCAGACTAGTGAACTCCCTTCACTATAATCTTCATGATTTAACTCCCTAGAGTAATCTTTGAATATTTGATTGTGTAAGGTCCAAGATATAACCTAGAGGGGGTGAATAGATTAATTCAAATTTTAGCAAGTTTATGCATTGGATTATATGTTTGTAGACCATGGTTCTATGCAGACCACTTGGGTGGTCTGTAGTTAACACTTCAAGGTCTGCTGTAGAGACTTCAATTCTTGGAATTTTTCCCTGTTTGGCCCTGAAGGTTGATATCTAATAGTTCTAAATACTATAGAATGAAAGAAAATAAGAGACATAATATTTATACTGGTTTAGACACTTATTATCAATTGATAAATAAGGGCTTAGTCCAGTCTTCCTTTGGTGACCAGTGTAGTCAAGCCAAAAGGTGAGTATCACTATCTTCTTGTTTCTAGCTTATAACACAATTTCTTTTTACAAGCAAAATAACTTGTATAAAAGATGAAGACCCACGATCTTTGCACAAATTCAGTATCCTGAACACTGCTACAAATACTGTTATTCTGTAGACTAGTGAACCCTCTTTACTATGTTTCATGATTAAGCTCTCTTGAGTAATCTTTGAATGTTGATTGCTTTGCACTCTTGCCTTTCAACCTTATTCAACGACCTTACTTCAATGAGTTTCATTGGTTTCCTTTTATAGGCTAAGGTAATGAACCATGTAGCATGACATTGTTTTTTATGTTGACACTATGCCACTCGTGTCCCCCACCATCTTGTTTCCGATGCTGGCACTCCACTAACTCTAGAATTTATGTCGTTGTTGCTTTAACTCAAATCTTCGTTTGAATGACTCCAGGCGTTTGATCCCACCATCAGCAACCATCTCTCCTATACCATTTTGCTGCCCCTTAGTCTGCATACCGTACTATGAGACATCGTCTACACCAGTACCTGCTGCAACCTCGTCTGTACACAGATCTATTGCATATTGATTTATTCTGTGTTGGTCTTTGCCTGTAAGCTCAATCCTAGATCCTAAAGCCTTTGACATTCTTTTGTTTCTTATCAATGTCTTAGTTGTTTAGCCAAAGTCCTTTGTAGTAGTCTGCATCTAGTGGCTCATCTGATCTTTATTATCTGCAGCTGTTTGCTCTCCAGCATCCAACCTAGACTGCAACTACCTACTTGACTTCTAGCCTAAACATACTAACTACATTATGACTTATATATCTCAGTTTTGTTAAATCAATTTCTATACAATTGGAGGGATTACAAATTCCTATCAATCTCCCCCTAAATTGATGCAAACAAAAACACCTATGTAATGCAATAAGATTACAACTTTTCTAACTGTTAAGTTACATTGTTAGGTAAACCAAAAATAAAACTAAACAAGGAAAGAGAAATATAGATATTTATTCTTACCTTTGATGCTCCTTTTCTTTGCTGCACTGACTCTTATGTTCATCTTCTGATCGTCTGCTGCGCTTGGGAGTCCTTTGTTCTGAATCTCTGTGATGTTGATGTCATCTTTGTTCTTCATAAGATTCCTTCCCCATAGTCATATGCCCTGAGGTCTGCTCCTTGTGATGTCTTGATCTTTTTGTAGACCTTTTTGCTTCTTCTTTTTCTGCTCTTCGCTTTACTATAGACTACTTCTCCTCCTAAGTCTGTTGTAGATTGCTTCTCCCCTTTTTGTTAGCATTCAGGGTAGAGAGGCTTTAGTGGCAGTCTGTATGTTTTTGAGTTCAGAGAAGACCTTCTTCTGCACTACTTGGAGTTGTGTTTATAGGAGTCGCATCCTTGTATCATTATTGCAGATGTATTCAATCAGTTGTTGTTGGGTAGTGTATATAGCAGTATGAAACCTTCTTAGATCAGCTTTGGTTTGGCTTCTGAATGTGTTGAAGTTGGAAATACTGATTCGCTGATATTGAAGATTTATGGATTTGGCTTGTTTCAGTTGATCAATGACTCCTGTTGCCAAATTGTTGAGTGTAGAGTGAAAATCCTCAAAGGTCTTGTGTCTGACATGCCTTTCTGCTTCTAAGTCTTCTGCAATTGGCTATAGAGTTTCAAAAAGATCATGAAATGCATCTCTGGTCCATGAGTGCATGTTATAAATGTCTTGATCCAGCCTTCTAAGTCTGTAGCCAGTGGTTGTTTCTGAGGGAGAAGATGGTACCTTTTCGGTTATTTGTCTTGGTTGAACTGAAGAATCTGAATATCAGCTTCAAATGCTTCCTTTAGATTCCTAATTGCTGTTGGTGTTAACTGATCTAGTGTCATATGAGGTGCAGAGGTCCCATTGTGCATAGGTCTTTGTACTTCGGATGGTGGATCTAATGCAGTTTATGCCAATCCAAATAAGGAAGGTGGCGTAAAGTGGATATTCATGATGTTATGAGCATCATCTTGAGAAGGAGTAGCTCTTGTTGTAATTTGAATATCAGTCCTCTGCATTGTTGTTGGCTCTTCTGCACCTTTTGATGGAGTTGCCTCAAGCGTAGTGTTAGTTGTCTCTGCTGCAGGTTGATCCTCTTCAAGTGCTTCCTGAAATGCTTCTGGTGGTTCCTCGACAGCAAGTTGATCAACCTCAATTGGTTCTGTTGATTGTCCCTCAGCTGCTTGTTCTTCAACTCCAAGGGCGATAACTACTTCTGTTGCATATCCCTCAAGTGTAACTTCATCGGTGGATGGTGCTAATTCTTTGTTAGCTTCATATTCTTCAACAGATGGCTTAATTTCTTCATCCTATATAGGCTCTTCTGCTTCAGGTTCCTCAGCTGTTTGTTCTTCTGCAGGGTCTATTGCAAAAGACTCTACTTCATTGCTCTTGGTTAAGGTAGTCTGCTCTTGTATGCCTTCCTCGGCAATCTGATTAATGATTGTATCATCATCGTCCTAAGTATTTTGTTGTGGCTGATCACCGCTATCATTGCCATCATCACCTCATGGTTGATGTTCTCCTAAGTCAGGTCTTGAGAGATAGTTATATATCTACTTGACTGCAGCTTGAACATGCTTAATTAAGAGATTTTTGAGTTCATCCTTGACTGCAGGCATGTTTACAAACTCAATAGGCCTTATTATTACATGTCTGAGTCTGGTTGTCTTCAAGTTAGAGTCCTTGAATTCGAGTGTGCCATTTAGAAGAATATGTGCTTTATTTGGTCTTGTTGACCTGCTGGTTGTCTTCTTCTATAGTTGAGCTAGTTGTATGACTTGGCTTCTATTATCTAGATTGACTCTGTAGAGGGTCTTTGGTCCTGAGGGAACTAGTCTTGGTTTGGAAGACCTCGTTTACCTTCTAGTTCTTGTTATCCTTTTGATTGGTAGTTTATGTTGTGCTATATACTCCTGGGTCATGCCTTCCCTTTCTTCTTTCTACTGTAGCTCAGTTTGCTTCTTCTAGCTGAGCAGTTTAGAGGTTCTAGTCATGAGCATTCGAGCTCTTTCTTCTATAGTTCGTACCGTCTATAGAACTGTGTCTATAATCTTCTGAAGGTCTCATTTCTGTTGTTGTTGTGGTTGTCCTGACTTCTGTTGCAGTAGTTGGTTGAATTTCTGCAATCATAGAGGTATGCATTCCACTACTTATGAATGGAATAATTTTTTTTGTTGTCGGCTCTGCTGTAGTAGTTTTTATTGCAAAGGAAGGTGCAGTAGAGGTAGCTTGAGCTGGTCGAGTCTGCAAGGCTGAGAGATTTGTTTCTAATTCCCGTATCTCATCCATTGAGTAACCTTCAGTAGCAAGCCTATGAATGAACTGAGCTCGAGGTCCTTCAATAGTCTGCTCCAACATTAAGCTCTTTTGAGTTACTAGGATTAGATTTTGAAGGTTCTCATCTGCTCCAACCATCAAGAACTTTAATGCCACATTGGCATCATGGAGTACGGCTAATTCTGGTACCTATGGGGGTATTCTTGAGGATGAGGGCTTAGCAATGTGCATAGTCTGAACTTCTATAGATTGTATTTCCACCTCCATGAGAGTTGGCTCTGAAACCGGGTGATCTGAGATAGTTTCCTCGTTTGAGGCTTGCATAATTAGCTTCCTTCTTATCACCCTTTATTGCTTTTTCTTGATTGGTTGTGCTGTTCTTACTGGTACTTTCTTGATCTACTTTGTTGTTGATCTCATCTGTACTACAACAGTCGTCTGTATAGCCTTTCTTCTCGTTTGTACTTCTGTAGACTTCGGTGGGTGGTCTATAGGTTTGACAGTGGTTGGCAGTGATGTAGTCTGCTTTGTCAGTCCAATTGGTTGTTTGCCTATTTTCTTGACGTTAATGTGCTTGGTCACCGTCCATGGCCGACCTTCCTTGTCGGTTAGCTGTAGTTTTTGTTTGAGAAGCATGCTAATTATCCTTCCGAACAATGGTTAATTTGATTGTACAGCCTTAGCAACTTGATACATGAGAAGCTGAGCCGAGTTAACTTTGTATTCAGTGAGGATTGCACACATGATCTCCTATTGATCAGTTGTGATCTAATCCTTGCTGAATTCCCTTGAGAGTATTACCTTCTTCACTATGTCTACGAGCAGCTTATGCTCCTTTGATAGGTATGTGTGATCAGTTGCAGGTTGTCTGTGACTTTCGTCTTCCCGATGAAGTCCAGTACTTCATCATCATAGATTTCGCTTGTTCTTTCACATAAATACTTGAGTCCAGCCTCTTCGGTCAGGTCAACAGTTTCTTTTATTTCATCTTATTCTTCTCATGTACTGTTGAAATCGAACACGACTCCAGTCTTCCGTTCGGACTTCTTTGTGGGACTCTTTAGTTCTTTAGATAACTTGAGTCTCTTGGGATGTGTTTGAGGGTGTGTTCGCCATTTTTCAAAAGATTTTAAAGAATTATAGAGTTTAGAAATCGAATTCGAAATATTTCAAAGAGTTAGGGTTTTCGATTTCGTGCAATAGAGCGCTCGAATGCTTAGAGAGAGAATGAGAACATTCCTAGAGAGAGAGAGAAAGTATTAGAGAGTAAAGTGATTTTCCAATTGAATAATTTATGCTCGTTGTAAGATTATGACTGTTGATAGTGTTTTTTGGCCGTTATGCAGTGCTAGCCATGATTTGATCTTTGCGTAATTATAGGAAATCAATTTTATAACGTTTAAAATTCTTTTTCGAAAATAGATACAACAGAGTAATATTACTTTTAGTCTGCTGTCCACTTGTGAACCAAGCAGTAGAATAATAGAGAATTAATGCTAGTTTGCATTAAAAATAATGCTAGTCTACTTTCTACATGTGGAGTAGGGTAACAAAGCATTTTGGCCATTTTTACTATTTTAAATAAATATACCCAATTCTCCTCTAAATTGAGTAAACTTACTCTCATTAAGATGTTTTGTAAAAATGTCGGCAATTTGTTTTTCTGTTGGAATATATTCCAATGTAATATGATCTTTTTGCACATGATCCCTGATAAAGTGATATCTGACATCAATATGTTTGGTTCTTAAATGAAAAACTCGATTTTCTGAAATTGTCATTACAGACGTGTTGTCACAAAATATAGAGGTTTCAAAGAATATCATATCATAGTCTGCAAGCTGTGATCTCATCCATAGTATTTGAGCAGCACACCTTCCTATAGCTTTGTACTCTGCTTCTGCAGTAGAGGTTGACATAGTGGCTTACTTCTTGCTGAACCAGGAAATCAATTTTGCATCAATAAATTGACATGATCCATTTGGGATTTTCCTGTCAACTCTACAACCTGTAAAGTCTTCCTTTGAAAAACCTATCAGTGTAAAATCTAATTCCCTAGGATACCATACATTATGATTTGGAGTTCTGTTGAGATATCTCAGGATTCTCATTATGGTAGTGTAATGGGATTCCTTGGGATCAGATTGATACCTTGCACAGACACAGACTGCATATTTAATGTCTAGTCTTTTTGGAGTAAGGTATAACAATGACCCTATTACTCCTCTGGTTTGATTTATATTTTTTCCATGTTAATCTTTATCTATCTTTATTTTATGTGTTAATGGGAGTTTTCATATGACGAGCACTTTCTAAGCCATACTTTTTAATTGTGTTCTTTAAATACTTAGATTGATTTATAAAGATTTCACTTTCTAATTGTTATACTTGAAGTCCTACAAAATATTTTAGTTCCCCCATTATACTCATTTGAAATTTGGTATCTACTTTACCTCTTTCAAATTTGTTTTCACATAGAAATGTTGAGAGAGTTTCATACCATGTCCTTGGTGTTTGTTTTAATCAATGCTTTGTCTAACCTATATACATATCTTGGATATTCTAAGTCTTCAAAGCCAGGAGGTTGCTCAACATAAACTTCCTCTTGCAACTTTCCATTTAGAAATGCACTTTTCACATCCATTTGATAGACTTTAAATCCTTGATATGCAGCATAGGCAAGGAACATTCTTATGGCTTCTAATCTTGCTACAGGGTCAAAGGTTTCTTCAAAATCAATTCCTTCTTCTTGTGAGTATCCCTTAGCAACTAATCTTGCTTTGTTTCTGATGACTATTCCATTTTCATCATGTTTGTTTCTAAATACCCATTTTTAGCCTACAACTCGATAGTTTTTTGGTCTTGGTGTTAGACACCATACCTCATTTCTTTGGAACTCATTTTAGTTCTTCTTACATAGCATCTACCCAGTTTGGATCATTTAGTGCTTCACTTATTATATTAGGTTCTATTTTTGATATAAAGCATGCAGACAGGCATTCTCCATTTGTTTCCCTTCTAGTTTGCACAGGTGCATCCTTATCTCCTATGATGTCATCCTGTGTATGTGCCTTAATCCATGTTCTTTTATCTTATTCATTAGTTTTTGCTACATTTTCATTGTGTGCAGACGACTCTTCCTTGTCTGCAGTTTCAATGACCTCTTTTGCAGCCTATTCATTGCATGCATATTCCTTATCAAATACATTTGTATCTCGTATGAATGTTTCTGATTCATCAAATGATACATGAACTGACTCTTGAACTGTTTATTCTTTCCTTGTACACTCTAAAGGCTTTGCTATTTGTAGAATACCTTAAGAAGGTTCCCTCATTTGTCTTAGGATCAAATTTTTGCAGATAGCTTTTATCATTATTGTGTATATAACATATATATCTAAAAGCATGAAAGTACTTGAAGCTTGATGTCTTCCCTTTCCATAATTCATAGGGAGTCTTTTTATATAGCTTATGAATTGTGCATCTATTCTAGTATAGCAAACTGTATTAACTGCTTCTGTACAGAAGTTTTTAGATAAGTTTACATTAGAAAGCATTATCCTGGTTGTCTTTATGAGTGTTCTATTTTTTCTCTCAGCCACACCAAATGATTGAGATGCTCTAGGTGCTGAAAAGTTATGTTTAATTCCATGATCATTGCAGGAGACATCTACTCCTGTTTGATCAAATTCAGTGCCATGATCACTTTTGATTATGATTATTTCTATACCTTTTTCAATTTGTATTTGTCTAAGAAACCTAGTCAACAGACCACAAGTTTCAATCTTTTTATCTAAAATCATTACCCAAGTATATCTGGAATAATCATCTACTATAACTAGAGTGTATTTCTTTTTGTTTATGCTTTCTACCTCAACTCGACCAAAGGGATCCATATGTAATAATTCCAGAATTCTAGTTGATTCTGTAGAGTTCAGGGGTTTAGAGCTTACTCTAGTCTGCTTTCCTTCTTGACATGGTCTGCATAGTCTATCTTTTTTAAAGTTTTCTTGAGGGAGTCCTTTTACTAGGTTTTCTGAGCATAATTTGGCCATAATTTTAAAGTTAAGATTAGCTAACCTTTTGTGCCATAGCGAGTTTGTGTCCTCACCTTCTTTAGTGTAGAACCTTGTTATTTGTTCGGAATGTGATGAGTCAAAGCCTGTTGCATAAACGTTTCCTTTTCTTACACCTAGTAATTTTACTTCTTGTGTGACTTTATCCTTTACTTGACATGTATCATAAGTGAATGATGCATCGTAATTCTTATCATACAATTGACTAATGGATACCAGGTAATGTTCTAAGCCTTTAACATAAGCAACATCTCTAAAGATTAAGGAACCTGTACCAAGGGTTCCATAACCTTTAGTTGTACTTGTTTTTCCTCCTCCAAATATGACAAGAGGTCGTTGTTCCTTTCTGTAATCATTAAGAAAAGATTTGTTCCCTGCCATATGTACTGTGCATCCACTGTCTAGATACCATACACCTTTTTGTCTTTCCTGCATTGAAAACATAGAGAACATATACATGGTACCCACTTATATGGGTCCTCATTGGTTAACTTTGGAACCCACACTTGAATTATCTTCTTGTGAGAATTCTAGCATTCAAAGGACTTATGGCCAAGTAGTAGACCTCTTGTGCTTATTAGTGGTGTGCTCCAATGTGTCTCCTGCATTTGACATGAGCAGATGTGTCTAGAGTATGGTTTTCTCCAAGTTGTTCTGGAGAATTTGTTCCATGCTGAGTAGCTAGGTGCATGCTAAGCTTCATAAGGCCTTTCATTGAATCCCTTTTTAAGATTCTTGGCCTTTTGCATCTTATGATAAACTTGTACTGGTGTTCTGCTCGAGCCTTTTGGGTTTGAGCACTAAAGATCACTTCTGCAGACTGTTCTTGCTTTTTGGTTCTTTCTATCTAGTGGAGCTTTTTCTCTTTTACACAGTCTGTACAGCAGAGCTTTTGCTCTTATGTGCACCTGCTACAGTAGAGGTATTACTCTTATGCATATGAGATGCAGTTGAGGTCTTCCTCTTTTGCACAGTTTTTGTAGTAGTCTGTTTTGCTTCCTTGGTAATGACTTTCTTGTCTGCATTATTCTACAACCAGTTATTATATCCTAACCCAGTTTTATCATGGGAGGATTGACCTGTATTGAGCAATTTTTGTAGAAGAGGTTTCCGCTACTGCATTGAGAAGTTTCATATTTTCATTTGCTTCTTTCTGTTCATCTTGAACATATATTAGACTATTATTAGTCTTTTCATTTGTTAAATTGCATTTCTCTTTAAGAATTGCAACCTGCTTAAGATTTTTTCTTTATTTTCCTTTAAAAGAAAATAAAGTGCTCAGAGGTTACTTGAAGTGTTTCCTTCAATTCCTCTATGGTGACATCTGCAAAAGAAAGATGGAATACCTGCTACTATTCATCCTCCTTGGCCATGAGACATAGCTTAGCGTTTGATATTGTATCTTCATCATCAGAGTCTGTGTCGCTCCATATCTTTGCAGCATAGGCTTTGTCTCTTTCTTTTCTTCCAGAGTTGCCCTTGTTGTGGTCCTTCTTGAATTTAGGTGCAGACGAGTCTTGTGTTGGTCTTCTGCATTGTGCAGCAAAGTGCCTTGGTCAGCCACAGTTGTAGCAAACTTTCTTTTATGCTTCCTTTGTTTTTGAGGGGAAGTTCTTTAAGATATTCTTTTTTTAATAACTTCTTGAACTTCTTTCCCATCAATGCCAGTTCTTTAGACAGACCTTGTTCACTTACGGACGAGGTATCACTGGTCTCCTGTTCTGCCATGTATTTTAGAACTCTTTCTTGAGCTTTGAATGCCAAGGTCTTCTTTCTAGCATCATCAATTTGCTACTTTTGCTCAACTTCAAGATTGTATGTATGAAATACACCATACAGTTTAGCTAAGGACGTCTTCGTTAGATCTCTGGATACCCTTATGGTTGTGGTCTTTGTGCTCCAAATTTCATCAAGAGATCTCACAAACTTTAGGTTGACTTCCTTGTTTTCGAAAGACTTTCCCAAGGTTTTGAGATTGTTGATGAGAATATTGAACCATTCATAGAAGGTAGTCAGATTCTCATCAGATCTCATTGAGATTAATTCATATTGTTGTATTAGGATATCTTTCTTGTTCTCCCTTATTTAGTTGGTTCCTTCATTCCTTAGTAGTAGGGCTTCCCATACCTCCTTTGGAGTGGTTGTATGAACCACTATTTCAAACATGTTGTCATCAAGGGATTTGAATATTTGATTCAGTGTTTTTCTATCAACTAACACTAGATCCTAGTCTTCTTTAGACTAAAGAGTCTTCGGTCTTTGTACTTCTTTCATTGGATCCATTGGATCTGGCATCATTGGAATATGAGGTCTATCAAAGATGATGCCTTGCATTCTTTCGTCTAGTGAATTGAGATGTGCAAGCATCCTTAGTTTCTAATGGTTGAACTTGTCAAATTAGCATGATAAAGGTTCTCCACTGTTAGGACACTTGGGAAACTTTGGTGGTGCCATTGTTGTTCACAAAAACAAACTCTTAATAACATCTTTGCAAACGAGATTATGACCTTTTCTTTTCTAAAATTTTTTAAGTCTGGAAAGTCAGGCTCTAATACCAATTGTAAGGTCCAAGATATAACCTAGAGAGGGTGAATAGGTTAATTCAAATTTTAGCAAGTTTATGCAGCAGATTATATGTTTGCAGGTCATTGTTCGATGCAGACCATTGTTCAAGGTCTGTTGCAGAGACTTCAATTCTTGGAATTTGCCTCTATTTGGCTGTGAAGGTTGATTTCTAACAGTTCTAAATACTATATAATGAAAGCAAGTAAGAGACAATATTTATACTAGTTCAGACACTTGTTATCAATTGATAAACAAGAGCTTAGTCCAGTCTTCCCCTTGGTGACCAATGTAGTCAAGCCAAGAGATGATTATCAATATCTTCTTGTTTCTAGCTTATAAGACAACTTCTTTTTGCAAGCTAAATAACTTGTATTAAAGATGAAGACCCACGATCTTTGCACAAATTCAGTATCCTGAACTCTGCTACAAATACTGTTCTATTGTAGACTAGTGAACCCTCTTTACTGTGTTTCATGATTTAACTCTATTGAGTAATCTTTGAATGTTGATTTCTTTGCGCTCTTTCCTTTCAACCTTATTCAACAACCTTACTTCAATGAGCTTCAACGGTTTCCTTTTATAGGCTAAGGAAACGAACCTTGCAGCATGACACTTTCTGATGTTGACACTTTGCCACTCGTGTCCCCCATCATCTTGTTTCTGATGCTGGCAGTCTAATAACTCTAGAATTTGTGTCATTGTTGCTTTAACTCAAATCTTGGTTTGAGTGACTCAAGACCTTATACCCTCAATGCTAACAAAGAGGGGGAGAAGTTGTCTGTAGCAGAGTAGTAGAGGACTTCAATGACTACAGCAGAGCAGCAGACTCAGGGGGAGAAGTAGTCTGCAGTAAAGTGTAGACAGATTATAGAGGCAGAAGAAGAAAGGTCTGCAAAAAGATCTAGACATCACAAGGAGCAGACTTCAAGGCACAGGATTATGGGGGAGCAATCTTATGAAGAACGAAGAAGACATCATAGAGATTCAGAACAAAGGACTCCCAAGCGCAGCAGACGATAAGAAGAAGAACACAAGAGTCAGCGCAGCAAAGGAAAGGAGCATCAAAGTTAAGTATAAATATCCATATTGCTCTTTCTTTTTTTTGTTTTATTTTTGGTTTACCAAACAATATAACTTTGCAGTTACAAAAGTTGTGAACTTGTTGTTTTACATAGGAGTTTTTGTTAGCACCAATTTAGAGAGAGATTGATAGAAATGTGCAATCCCTCCAATTATATAGAAATTGATGTAACAAAACTGAGATGTATTAGTCATAATGTAGTTAGTATGTTTATGCTAGAAGTCAAGAAGGTAGTTACAATCTAGGTTGGATGGTGGAGAGCAGACGGCTACAGATGATGGAGATCAACTGAGCCACCAGTTACAGACTACTATAAAGGACTTTGGCTAAGTACCTAAGGCATTGATGAGCAACAAAAAAATGTCAAAGGTTTCAGGATCAAGGATTGAGCTTGTAGACAAGGACCAACACAGAAGGTATCAATGTGCAGTACATCTGGGTGCAGACAAGGTTGCAGCAGGGACTGGCGTAGACGAGGTCTCACAGTATAATATGCAGACTAAGGTGCAGCAGAGTGGGTACAGCAGAGATGGTTGTTGATGGTTGGGTCAAAAGTCTGGAGTCAGTCAATCAAAGATTTGAGTTAAAGCAGCAATAATATAATTTCTGAAGTTAGTGGACTGTCAGCATCAAAAACAAAATGGTGGGGGATACGAGTGGTAAAGTGTCATGTCAGAAATAGTACCGTGTTGCTCGGTTCGTTCCCTAGTCAATAAAAGGGAACCATTGAAGCTCATCTGCAAGTAGCTGAGGATCAAGCAACAGAACCAACTGAGGTAGAACAACCTACAGCAGAAGACAATTCAGATGAACAATCTGCAACACAGTCTTCTTTAGCTGAACAAGAAGCTGATAAAAGACACAAAGACGCACAAATTGTTGAAGAACCAGCGGAGGAACTGCCCACAGTTAAAAATCTAACAACAGTTACATCCACGGCAGACTTGATGCATCACTAATAGGTATTGCAGCTGAGACAAATGATGCAGACGACTTCTTACAAGGTGTAGCTGAGATAGAGCAATCAACTCCAACTCGTCTAGCCCTACAAAGTTTATCAAATCTGTTGTTTACACCACCTTCCATGTTTGGAAAGGTGCAAACACAAGCAGATCCACCCTCTATGGGACTTATTCAAGGAATACCAAGTAGCGGTGCATCAGAAACACAACCAACTCCTCCATTTATAGTAAAGACACTTAAGGATGCATTTGATGATGACATTCAAATCATCTCAGTTCAACCAAGGCCACTTGCAGAAAGGATATGCTCCTCTCTCTTGAAGGACACTACAGGCCACAGACTGGGAAGATTAGATCAAGAAATCTACAATATACGAGAATGGAATAAAGAAGCACTTCATGAGTTGCTTGACACCCTGTAGCCATTAGCAGAAGAGTTTGAACATAAGAGGCAAATCAGATCCTAAGGCTTTGAAGACATACGGACTTCACTTGACAAGCTGACAACAGGGATTATTGATCAAATACGAAGAGTCAATGCCCTCAACCTTCAACAATACAGATTGAGCTCAACAAGTTCAAAAGTCAACATACAACTAATCTAAGGAAACTGAACAAGGCTCTACAGACCACTCAACAACAACTCGATGAGACAATATGCATCAATGACACCAAATTTGGACTCCTTGAAACCAAACTGGAAATAGTTCAGATGAACATATTCTTTGAACTCCAGGCTGTGCGTACTACTCTTGAAGCTCTCACCTCTATCCTGAATGCAAAAGAAAAGGGGGAGAAGCAGAATGCAAAAGAGCCACAAAGGACTCTTGTAGTAGAGCAGCAGAAGACCCCAACTGAGACTCAAGGGAGAAGTCTTCTACGACCAAGAAGAGACATTCCTCTGACAGAGACAGTAAGGTTGAGGTCAACAGACGAGTTTAGATGAAAAAATGGTCGATCCTAGATTGCTTCTGGCTGACGAAGATTACTGCAGCAAGGATGAGGTCAAGAAAAGGGTTTAGATAAAAGGAAGGTTGATCCCAAATTTCTTCTATGATGTTACTGCAGCAAGGCTTGGTGCTATAGAAAGGTGCATATGAAGTCAGAGGTTATGGGTTGTCTTTTGTGTTATGTCAGTGTATTTCTATGCATCAATACTAGAGGTCATGGGTCGATGAATATGGTGCCAGGATGGCATGAAAGTGACATTTTCAAGAAAAGATGAGTTCAACAATGGCTTGAAATTTAGGGTTGCCTATAAATACAGAGGCAATGCCTAAGATTTAGAAACCTTTTGAATTGCTGAATCTCCTTTGGTCTTAAAAGATAAGTGCAGTAAGGCTTCAAGTGAGGTGAGATAGAAGTTGATAGTTGAAGATCTGAGCCACCTATTGAAAGCAGAGTTAAATAGTGCTAGTGTTAGACAAACAATTCCAAGAGGATGTTATGAGTCCTGTTGAGGAGAAGGAAAGATCTTATAATCGAATTGAATTGTTATTTACTCGTTGTAAAATGACATGTTGATTGTGACCCTAAAATAATCACACATAATGCTATCTTCTTGATTTAACACATTGATAATCAATGGAAGACTGGAGTAATGGATTTCACCGTATTTTAGTTATATACTCTAACCAACATAAAAACCTTTGTGTTTTTACTCTACTACTTTCATTATATTTAACCCCATTACTAATCAACACCAAGAAACAGTGAACTATATGGAACCCACGTTACTGCTGTAAGGTTTCATATTACTGCAGTAAACTTAAAACAACTCTACTATCCAACTAACCTTTGTTATTTTGACAATAAAGCTCAAAAAAACGACTATTCATATTGAAAAAGGCTTCATATGGAGTCATACCTTTCAATATAGATATAGGTGACCTGTTCTTGAGATAATAAGTTGTAATCACACCTTCAACCCAAAACCCATTACCCATACTCGCCCAACTAAGAATGCACCTTGTTTTTTTTCATGTGCGTAAGAATCATGCTCTCTACTACTCTATTCTGTTGTGGTGTAAACGGAGTAGTCTTCTATCTTAAGATGTCCTTATCCAAATAGAATTGTTGCTCAAACTTCTCACAGCTAAATTCTCCACCATTATCAGTTTGCATCGTCTTCATTTTCCTATCCAGTTGATTTTCAGCCATTACTTTGAATTCTCAAAACTTATCAAATATCTCAAATACATGATGTATAAATAAATCCAATAATAACGAGAATAATCATCTACAAACGATACATAGTACCTAGAACAACCAATAGATTAAACCAAAGTAGGCCCGAACACGTCATTGTGAATCACCTCCATAACTTCTGTTGCCCTATTACCAACAGCTAGAAAACTCACACGTGTCTATTTTCCTCGTATGTAATGTTCAAAAAATCAAAACCCCATGGAACAATAAGGAACACCCTCTACTATCTAACTTGTTGAAATAAAAGACAACCCTTTCTGACTTATATAGTCCATTCAATGATAAAATAATAGGGGAGTAACAAGATCATCTTCTTTCTTTCAAAAAGCATACGAACCATTGCTTGAGTCTTTCAGAACCTCTACCAGCAATTTCTATAAGGTATTATACCAAACTTCTCGACCAATGATCATTGAGTCATGTATCATCTGTATGAAGTACTATCACAAGTAAACATGATACATGAATCTGTCATTGTGTCAATGGACAATAGATTCTTACTCATCGTAGAAATATACATGACATTAGGTAATGCTTAAGTCGTCCCATTTTGTAGCTTTAACTTGATTTTTCCTCTTATAATAATTCTAACAGTTGTGTTGTCTCTAAACAAAATGTCTCCACCATCACAACTCATACTCATAAAACCACTCCTGTGGTGTCTTGTGATAGGAAACACCTGTGTCTCTATAGCAGACATCACGTTTAGACTGTGTAGGATATGAAGTAGCAACATATATATCACGTTCAACTTCTTATTTTTTGTTCTCTGAACCACAGTAATTACCCTTTCCTGTGCCAAAAGTATTTTTGCAATCCTTCTTCAAATGGCCAACCTAATTACAATTCCAACAATGACACCGTGACTTATCTCTACTCATCAATCTACCTCAAGATTTAGAGTTTATCACCTTTCTTTTTATAGTGTCTGCAAACAGTTCGTCTTCTACTAGCAGATAAAGCCTCCTTAGAAAAACCATCAGATCATTTCCATCGTATACTCTCATGCAAAAAAGTAGAACATACATTCTCATAAGTCAATATTGTCGTGACCCCACCAACAATTGTGATGAGATTTTCTCATAAATTAGGCAGTGAACATAGCACACAGCAATGCTATTGCTTTATCATCATCTTCTATTTTATTATCAATCGACATTAACTGGCTTATCAATGTATTAAACTTATCCAGATGTGTAATAAAAGAATCACCTTCGTGCATATGAAGATTATAGAATGTTCTACGAAGAAATAACTTGTTTAACAGAGACTTACTTTGGTACAAGGATTCAAGCTTTGTCTGCATTCCCTTCGATGTGGTCTCACCCAGTACATTTGTCAATACCAATTTGGCCAAGCACATACGGATTAGACCCAAAACCTTCCGATCCATCTTCTCTCACTCTTCAACAGCAACAACAGATACAACATCACCTGCAATGTCTTTTTCTTTGTCTTTATTAATTGAAGAAGCATTGAACGGTGTCTTCGGCTTCTCCTTGACGATCGTTGTCATAAATCCCTATCCACAAGTAAATCTTCCATCTTTATCTTTCGAAGATCCAACTTTTTGCCATTGAACTTCTCGATCTTAATCCTCATGTCGGACGATATATTTTCAGATCCAAAACAAACATAAACAATGGAACCTTAAGCTCTGATACAAATTGAATGATTTTGAGATACCAAATATAGACAAACAACAATGACACATGAATTTAATGTGAGAAACCTGAGTAACGGGAAAAAAAAACCACAAAACACCACCACAAACCGTGGTAGGAAAGCACTATGCGAAAAGTGGATTACAGAGCATATAATTTCTTATTAGATGATAACTGAACCTATACGGACGAATAATAACACAGATATATTTCTAGGTTCACAAGAGAACAAGATTTAATAAACCTAATCTTTCAGTTGTAGACCGCGGCACGGGCGTGCCCCGTCCTACGCACGGCCTGCCCAAAGCCGTGCTTAGAAAACATGATTTAGGCAACACACACAGCCTCCCAGTCCATGCTCAGGTACTTCAAGTAAGTATCAGGCACACCCCGTGCATTAGACACAAGGCCCCTGCACCCGACAACATGGCCCAGGCTTAACAACTTTGACTTTTTACTTCTTGGAATACCATTTTTTTCACCTAGACACATAGACACAGAACTACATCATATTAGATATCCTGTATGGTTCAAAATGCACATCAGACCGAGACATAAAATAGTCAACAACCTCAACATTTTCATACCGTCATTTGTCACTTCTCTTACTATCCTCACTTTTGACTTTGTATTGAGATTACCTATATTGAGATTTCAACTTTGTTAGAGTTTGTCATGAAGAGGAGACACAGTTGTATGGGACGAGATATGGTCATGCGTGATGGGTAAACTAAAAGCTTTGCACACGCTCTGACATGGGCCATGCAGGATATGACAAGATCCTGCGGGATGTGTCACGGTCGTGCGGGCTATGGCAAGATCTTCTCTGTGTTAAATCTTTCTATTTTAATAGAAGGTTTTTAAATACCCATGTATGAGATTAACATGATATAATACAAAAGTGAGCGGCTTTCTCTAGTGTTTAAGCGAAACACAAGATGAGATTGAGTAAATTAAGAGAGACGATCATTGTAATTATGTGATTTGATTAGTGGGATTGTTTTTCTCCGATGATCGAGCTTTTCCCACATTAAATCTTGCATGTTATAATTTCAATTCTTGTTTTTGTTGATCATTTCTTGTTTGTAGTATTCAAATCTATCGGTTTCTCGGGTTAGATTCGTAACAAGTGGTGTCAGACGTCCAAGTTACGTCACGAAGAGGAAAGCTTAGATCTTTTGAAGGGAAATATTGGATCTTTGTGATAAAGATTGAAGCTTTTTTAAGTTGAAAAGTTACACAGACGAGAACATGGTGAATATGATGAAGTTCAAGATCGAGCCATTTGATGGGAAGACAAACTTCAGTATCTAGCAGAGTACAATTTAGGATATCTTTGTCCAGCAAGGACTATCGAAGGCATTTAAAGGCAAGAATCCCATTGACATGAAGAAAAAAGATTAGGAAGAGATGGAGTACAAGGGGACAACTACCATTCTCCTGAGTCTCGTGCTAAAGATGAAATATCCGGTTTTGGCGAAAACTTCTCCCATTGTGGGAGAAAATAAAGAAGATATACATGTCGAAGTCATTATCGAACCGTCTGTCATTGAAGATAGATCTTTACGATCTGAAGATAAAGGAAGGTATGGATTTGAAAGATCATGTGTATGAGTGTAACAGATTGTTGAATCACTTGACCAATTAAGAAGTGAAGGTACATCCCGAAGATCAAACCTTAATCTTATTGAAGTCACTTCCAAGTTCCAATTTTGCTCTCAAGACAACCTTGTCGGGAGAGACAATTTGAAGGTTCAGGATGTGATCTCTATGGTGCTTGATTCGAGCAAGTCGAATCCAATTTCGGTCAACGATAGAGAAGGCTTAGTAGCGAGGTCCAAGTCCAAGAGGAGGACAGAAGAGAAGACTCAGGTAGAGTGCTACAAGTTCCACGAGATGGGGCATTACTTGATGGAGTGTCAAGAGAACAAGAACATAAGTAGAAAGTTGAGTTCTGTAAATATGGAAGAAGGGAACCACGACAGTGATGGAATTCATCGGATCTTTGAAAAGATTCTAAGGTAGGAAAAGGTATTGATTCTGATTGGTTGATTGGTTTGTTGATTCATGATGTTCTTTCCATGTTTGGTGGTGTAACACCCCAATTTTTTATAACATATTAATACAAATAAAGTCATTGTTGTTGAATCCCAACACCCATCTAGGAAAAAATTGCATCGGTTTAGGTACAAAAGTAAATAAAATCCACTTAGACAAAATCAATAATATTATCAAATATAGATGAAATGTCTTATTTATTATATATTTTACTTAGTTCATAAGACATAATATAGTAGATGCATATTAGTACCATAACCCATATCACACCTGCCCATCGTCTCTAGCTCCTGAAAACACAAAGAAGAGAAAAAACACAAAAAATAGTAACTAGGAGGCATATGAGCTCAATAGCGTGTCGGTCCCCTTATTAGGGGTTACACGAAAAAAAAAAGATAAGAAAAGCAAAGAGAAATGACCACTTAGGTCTTTGTTCCTGCACTTTGGAACTTATCATACCAATTCCCTATTCATAATTATCATCTCAAAAACACAGTAAAGACAGACAATAGATACCCTCAGTTTTATAATTGTGCCCTTGATGAGGCTTATTCAATTTCAACTTATCAAGCTTTATTCAGCTTTAGTAAAAGGGATATCCGCGAAAAAAGATCAGCCAAACCGAAGCCCAGGGTCTCCTGCAGTGAGTTTTTCTCATACCAAAACAACCTCACATGGTCGATGAAAAAATATCACCACCAAGTCATTATATAACACATACGACGGGTACAACACTCTTTGTGTTTTATACCACGGAGTTATCTCATCAAATTATGGATTTACATTTCTTTCACTCACTTATCCTCTTTATACCAATAATCAAGGCATAACAAAAAACCACACATATCATCTCATCACGACATACAGAAGTTGCAGTCAGTATTTTACATTAGCCATATTTAGTGACTACGTCCATAGATTCAGATGCATATTATTATACGTGAGTATAATACTACGCATCACCATACATAAAAAATCTAAATGTTACCTTCTTATTGAAACTTCCCCACACACACGCTCGACTTTTCCTTTATGTCTCAACGAGCGACATCTCCCAGTCGTATAACATGATAGGATTCATATACTAATAATTTTCTTATGAATGTTTGTTCGTACTCTGTGAAAAACCATCACATTAATATTATAAGGTGATGCTGAGTTTTGTAAAAGTCTTTGATACTTATTTTGATTGTCCATGATGATGATTTTATATGTTGAATATCATTATAGGTATTTGTGAATATTTGGAGTTTTGTTTAGGGTCAAAACGTTCATTCTTGGTCCAGAAGGTTCTAAAACGGCATCCCGACCTCTGGGACGGATATCATGACCTTTGGAACGAGTATCCCAATCTATAGAATGGACGCCTCATCCTTTGGAACGAGCATTCCTACCTTTGAAATGAGCTTCTCGACTTTTGAAACGAGTTTCCTATATTCTGTCCAACTTGACCTTTTTGACATTTTTAAATCTATAACTTCTTATATATAACTTAAAACATTATTCCATAAAATTTTATATAAACTAAACTTCATCTATTTCTAGTGAATTAATGTTTTCAATATAAAACCTCACTAATAATAACAATCAATTAGTTCAAGTTTATATTTTTTGCTAGTTCAGACAGTTCGATCTTATTTCATTAATTTGTTCATAACTCTCTATACACAACTCCAAATAATTATTTGTAAACTGTTTTGAAAATTAAACTTCCATACCTTTCCAGTATTATAAAGCTTGTCTCATAAATCTTACTATATAATTTCATATCAAGTCACAAACTCATCTCTAAAACCAGTTTTTTATAGATTGATATGTCTGCATGTCTTGATTTATATCTTATGATTCTCAACTCTGAATCAAGATTTATTAACTTTTTTAGAAACTAGACATATGAAGATTCAAAAAAATATTAATATCAAAATTTATCAAGAGTATGTGATTTTCCACAAAATTTCTAATCAAGATGATTAACTTCTCTTAATAACGGTGAAGGTTTCACGTCCTACTTGTCTTACCACCTAGCTTCTTCTCTTCACCCCAAACTTTTCCTTCTTCTTTTCTTTGTGTTTGTAAGGAATTTTCAAGCAGAAAAGTGCTTGTATTTATAGGAAACTAAATTAATTAAAATAGTTTAAGTGAAAAATTAGTGGGTATTTAGTGGGTAATTAGTAAGTAATTAGTGAGTATTTAGTGGTTAGAAGTGGATAATTAATTTAAGTTAGGTGGAGTAGAAATTGACATAAAGGAAAATAAGTATGAAAATTAGGTTTAGGTCATTTTCATATAAATACGTTATTTTCGTATTAATATCGTATTTCCCTATATTTGCATATTATGATTGTATTTCATCCATATTTTGCATTCTTTCCCTATTATATAGTCAAACAGGTTTTTTAACCCACAAAATAAATTATAAGGTACGATAATTTACTATTCACTTTAATTATTGTGAAACTAAATGGAATTTTTCGGGTCCTCACATATGGAGTAGAGATCTATTTCACAAGTTTGTACCCAGTAGTGGATGTTTCATACGCATGGATATTGGTGAGACATACAAGGTCCTTATAATAGGTAAACTCAAGATCAAGATGTTTGATAGGACTATTCGTATCTTGGGAGGTGTCAAATTTATTCCTAATCTGAGGAAAGATCATATCTCACTTGGTCATTTAGATTCCAAGCATTGCAGGATGTCTGTGAAAGGTGGAGTGATGAAGATATGTAGAGGCGTCATGGTCGTCATGAATGCTCAGAAGATTGACAATTAGTTTAGGTTGATTGGAAACACGATTGTGGAGACAAAGCTTCAAGAACAATAGTACAAGAGCCAAGACGGAAGTCAAGCTAGAGTGTCAAGAAGTCTAGGGATGGATAAAATGACACAGCCCCAGGGGATTTGTGTATAGATGATGTAGTTTAAGTCAGTCATCGTGAGCCTATCAGATTAAGTGGAGCCAATGTTACGAAGTCTAGATTATGCGAGAGTTGTAAATCACAAGAGGTGCGGATTGTTAAGGGCTCTAGTAGCACGAGAGGTACAAGTGCCAAAGATCAACGGATGATAGGGAGGACTAAAGGTGGCAGAGCAACATCAAGGATGACTGGTCGGTACAAGTGGCTGTCGAGGGCGAAAGCAAAGATGGTGAGCCTTGCCTTTGAGGTTTCAGGTTCTCAATTAAGAAGAGTGTAGTTGAGCTCCCCTACCAATGAAAACAATGTGCCAGATCGTGCCCAGGAGGGGTACGGAGGTGACAACTCAAGTCTTGATATTTTGTGTGCTTCGGAAGGCTCGAACCGGTATTGTGCAGCTCTTTATGAAAAAGGTGCAGATTGTTGGAGTTTGTCATGAAGAGGAGGCACGATCGTGTGGGAAGAGCACGGGTGTACGTGATGGGTAAATTGTAAGCTCGACGCACGACTTGACATGGGCAGTGCGGGACATGACACGGCCGTGCTGGCCATGACAGGATCTTCTCCGTATTAAATCTTTCTGTTTTCATAGAAGGTCTATAAATACCATGTATCAGATTCGCATGATATAGTACGAAAAGTGAGAGATTTTATAGGATTATGATAACGACTATCAGATCTAGGGTTTGAACGAAACATAAATTAAGATTGAGGGAGTTGAGAAAGATATCATTGTAATTGTGTGATTCGATTAGTCGATTGTTTTTTGTGGGGCTTTTTCTCCTGATGATCGAGTTTTTCCTACGTTAAATCTTGCGTGTTGCCATTTCAATTCGTGTTCATGTTGATCATTACTTGATTGTAGTGTTTGGATCCATCAGATTCTTATGTTAGATACGTAACAAACTTCTGTATGACATGGCTAGTAGAAACACACAGGGGACCCTTTTCAAGCTTCAGGTCATGGCATCGACACTCTTAATCTCAGGACCCCCTCGGCTGATGGGGTGCTTCAATAGCAGTTGATTACTTGGGCTCTTTATCCTTACAGCTATGTTCTTTTTCATATCGAGTTGATGTGGGACTCAATAATATATGTAAGTATCCACAAGACCTTTGGTCAAGGTTGAGAAGGAGACAAGTAGCGACTGCGACAGGGCAGTGGAGCCAAGGAGAGAAATAGTTTGCAGACTCAAGGCTTGCAGACAAAGAGCTCACAATATATAGCTAAGGTTTTTTTTTTTTACACTCCTCCTCAAGTTGGAGCATAAACATCAAACATGCTATAAGGTCCGAGATTTAACCTAGAGGGGGATGAATAGGTTGATTTAATTAATTTTACAATTTATGGAGCGGATTTAAGTTCTTTGTAGATTTTTGTTCTATGGAGGCTACTTGGGTAGTCTATAGTAGATGCTTAATTGTCTACTGTAGAGGCCTCAAACTTTATCAGTTTGTCTCTGTTAGATGGTGATGATTAGTTTCTAATAGTTCTAAATATCAAGTAATGAAAGCAAGTAAAGAACACAATATTTTATACTGGTTCAGACACTCGTTAGCAATTGATAAATGAGAGCTTAGTCTACTCTTCCCTTGGTGACCAGTTTAGTCAAGTCAAGAGATAAGTTCACTATCTTCTTATTTGTAGCTTACAAGAAAACTTCTTTTTAAAAGTTAGCTAACTTATACAAAAGACGAAGAACCTAGATCTTTGCATAGATCCAATTAGTTTCAACGATCCCCTTTTATAGGCTCAGGCAATAAACCCATGACATTGTATTATATCTGATATGACATCTTCTCACGTGTGTCCCCAACTGATGTTGACGGCTCACCAACCTCACATTCTCTGTACTGTCACCACTCTACCCCAAATCTTCGTTTGACTCTCTTCAGACCTTTAACCCAATCAATAACCATCTCTACTGTACTCTAGTCTGCTGCAACCTTAGTCTGCACCCAGTACTGTGAGACGTAGTATGCATCCATTTGCAACCCTAGTCTACACCCAGTCCCTATGGTGACTCTTAATCTACACTCGGATCTGATGCACTTCATGCCTTGTTGTGTTAGTCCTAGTTTGTAAGCCGAGTAGTAGATCCTGAAGCATTTATGGGTCTCTTTTTGCCCATGTATGCCTTAGTTGTTTACAAAAATCCTCTATAGTTGTCTGCATCTGGTGGCTCACACAATGCTCATCATCTGCAGCCATCTGCTCTCTAGCATCAGACCTAGACTACAACTACCTACTTGATTTCTAGCCTAAAACACTAACAACATCATGGCTAATACTTCTAAATTTTTTTCATCAATTTCTATACAATTGGAGGGATTGTATATTCCTATCAATCTCCTACTAAATTGATGCTAACAAAACTCCTAAGTAAAACAACAAGGTAACGTTATTACTTATAACTTAGTTACATTGTTTTTGAAACAAAATTTGAATAACAGAATAGTAGAGAGATATACCTTTACCTGTGATGCTATTTTCCCTTGCTGCGCTGATGCTTATGTTCTTCTTCTAATCCTCTGCTACCCTTCTGAGGCTTTTCCTCTGATTCTCTATGGTGTCTTCTGCGTTCTTCATAAGATAGCTCCCCCATAATCCTATGTCTTGAGATCTTTTCCTTTTGATGCTTAAATCGCTTTGCAGACCTTTCTCCTTTTATTTCAGAAGTGTGTCTTTGCTTTGCTGTAGACTCCTTTGCTATAGATTTCTCTCCCTGAACTGCAGCTACTTTTTCAAGAGTCTTCTGCTCTGTTGTAGTCTGTTTCTCCCCCTTTTTGTTAGCATTGAGGGTGGAGCGAAGAGCTTCAATGGGAGTGCACATTGCTTTGAGTTCAGAGAAGATGCTCCTTTGAAAAAATTGATGTTTGGTTTCAAGCAATTCTAATCTTGTGTCCTTGTGGCGGATATGGTCATTGAGCTGCTGTTGTGTGGTCTGCAGGGCTTTTTGAATCTTTTACAGATCAGCTGAATGTTGGCTTCTGAATTTCTTGAGATTTGAGGAGCTGATCCGATATTGTTGAAGGTTCAAGGTATTGTTCAAGGTGATCTGCAAGTTTTGCAGCAGATGACTCAACTTCTTATTTTTCTATAGATATCTCAGCTTCTTATTCTCCTACAGACCTCTCAGTTGTAGAAGGCTTAGCTGCATGTCCCTCTACTGCTTCTCTAGCTGTATTCTGCTTCTGAACTCCTTCTTCAGCAACTTGATAAATTAAATCATCATCGTCATCGTGCTTGATCATCATCAACATCATCTCCTAATGGCTTTGTTTTTCCAACAGTTGGTCGGGAGAGATAATCGTAGATCTCATGAGTTGTGGCTTTGACATGTTTAGCTAAAAGTTTCTTTACCTCAGCCTTAACGTCAAGAGTATGCATAAATTCAATAAGCCTGAGTTGTGCTTGTTTGTGTCTTCTAGTGTTCAAGGTGGATTCCTTGACTTCAGGCGCTCCACTGAACAAGATATATATGCTTTCTTTGGTCTGGTTGTCCTATTGGCCTCCTTCTTTTGAAGTTGAATTAATTGATGGATTTTCGCTTTTGTCATTCCATCAATTTCTCCAATCTTTGGACCTATACTAGGCCTCCTTGACTTATCTGGATTAATTTTGTACAAGGTCCTTGGACCTGAAGAAATTAGTTTTGGTCTGACAATCCTGGATGGCCTTTTGATTGGAAGTTTATGCTTCCACACAAACTCTTGAATTATTCATTCCTTTTATGCCTTTTTTTGTATTTCTGCCTAGTGCGATTTGCCTAAGAGTTTATAGGTTCTTGCAGGGTATATTTGAACTCTTTCCCATATGGCTTAAACCGCCTATAGAACTTTAGCATAAACCTTTTTTGGAGATGGCCTTACTTCGGTTGTTGTTATCGTGGCCTAAGCCTCCGCTACTGTTGTTGGACGGTCTTGTTCCATCATAGACATATTCATTCCAATACTTGTGATTGGAATGATTGTTGTTGTTATTGGCTCTGTTACAGTAGACCTGATTGTTACTGTACTTGCAGCAAAGGTAACCTTAGATGGTCTACTCTCCAATGCTCTGAGATTCGATTCTATAGCCTCTATCTCCTTTCTCGTGTATCCATGTGCATCAAGCTCTTTTCACAGTTGAGCTTGTGTTCCTTCTCTAATTTCTTGGTAGCTTCTTTGTGCTTCCAAGATAAGATTTTGAAGATTTTCATCAGCTCCGCCTTCAGAAACTTCAATTCCACGTTGGCATCATGAAGTGCATCCAACTCTGATTCCTTTGGTGGGAGAGTATTTGCGGACAAGCCCTCAACAAGTTGCCCAATCTGCTCTTCTACAGACTATGTCTCCACTTCTATTTCAGTCGGCTCTACAGTCGAGTGGTCTGAAATGCTCTCCTCATCTGAGGTCTGTAAGACGAGTTTTCTTCTGGTTTCTCTTGGTTTCCTCCTTTTGTAGGTTGTGGTTTGCTGACTAGTTTCTTCTTGACTTCTTTCATTGTTGTAATAGACTGCATAGCTACAGTAGTCTGCATAATTGTAGTAGTCTTCACAGCTACAGTAATCTTTACTGGTGGGTGGTCTGCAGGCTTGGTGATGGTCTGCACTGTTGCAGTCTTCTTTGTAAATCCAATAGGCTGCTTGCTTATTTTCCTGACATCTATCTGTTTGTCCATCGTCCATGGCCTTCCTTCCTTGTCGAATAACCTTATTTTTCCTTTGAGGAGGATGCTGATTACTTTTCCGAACAAAGGTTGTTTTGCTGCAACGCCCTTTGCAAGATGGTACATAAGCAATTTTGATCAATTAACTTTGTACCCTATGAGAATTACGCAAATGATTTCATGTTGATCAGATGTAATCTGATCCTTTGAGAATTTAGTGAAAAGTATGACTTTCTTGACAATGTCTGCGAGCATTTTGTGCTCCTTGTTTAGGTACTTCTTCATTGTTCTGATCCCTTCATTCTACTTATCTTTTTGATTCTTGATCCCTTATTTGGGAGATTGAAATACTGTTCAAAATCGTCAGGACCTATAAAGATCCCAAGCTTTTTGATGTGGAGAGATAGGTGATCTGTTGAAGCTTTTCTGTAACCCTCATCTTCATGGTGATCTGTTGAACTCCTTCATCATAAATCTTGCTCCTTCTTTTGCAAAAGTATTTGAGTCCAGCCTCTTGAATCATTTCAGCCATTTTCTTGACTTCATCGGATTCATCTATGAGAGTATTGAAATTGAACACAATGCCAGTCTGCACTTTGATTTTCTCTGATGGGCTTGGTTGCTCATCAAATTTGATACTCTTATTAGAATTATTTGATGTAGTGTTGGCCATTTTTCGAAAAGATTTGAAGAAATTCTTGAGTTTAGAGAGCGAATTTGAGAGATTTTAAAAGTTAGGGTTTTGTTGTTTTTCGTGCAGTGGTGAGAATGAGAGAGAGAGAGTGAGAGAGAGTTAGAGAGAGTAAAGTAATTTTTCAATTGTAAAGTTTCAGTTTTTATACCCATTGAAAAATATTACCGTTGCCAGAAGTTTCTAGCCGTTACGTAGTGTTAGTCATTTATTTGTCCGTTGCGTGATTTTAGGAAAACTGTTTTGTAAAGTTATTTTCTTTCTAAAAATATATGTGCAACAGAGCAATATGCTCTTTATTTTGCATGAAGCAAGCAGTAGAGTGAATCATACTAGTCTGCATATCATAAAAATAATGATAGTCTGCATTCTATATATATAGTAAAGCAGCAAAGCATTTTGACCAATTTCATTGTTTCAAATAGTGTATACCCAATTCATCATGGAATTGAATAAATTTACTCTCATCGAGAGGTTTTATAAAAATGTCTGCAATTTATTTTTCTGTTGGAATGTATTCGAATTTAATGTGATCTTTTTGCAAATGATCTTTAATAAAATGATATCTAACATCAATATGTTTGATTCTTGAATGAAAATTGCATTTTCTGAGATAGCAACTGTAGAGGTGTTGTCACAAAATATTGAGGTTTCAAAGAATATCATACCGTAGTCTGTAAGCTATGACCTCATCCATAGAATTTGTACAGCACAGCTTCCTACAGCTATATATTCTGCTTCTATAGTAGAGGTTGACACAGTAGTCTGTGTCTTGTTGAAACATGAGATCAGCCTTGCTCCAATGAATTGACATGATCCACTATTATTCTGTTTGTCAACTCTGCAACTAGTAAAATATGCATCTAAAAATCTATTTGTGTAAAATCTGATTCCCTAGGATATCATATTCCAAGGTTTGGAGTTCGTTTGAGATATCTCAGGATCCTCTTTATCGCAGTATATTGGATGTCCGGTCTGCTTGTTGTAAGGTATAATAATGACCCTATTACTCCTCTATATATGGTTTGATTTATCTTCTTTTCACTTTCATCTTTACCTATTTTTATTGATGTGGACATAGGGGTTTTCATATGACTTACATTTTCTAAGCCATACTTTTGAATTATGCTCTTTGGGTACTTAGATTGATTCAAGAAAATTTCACTTTTTAATTGTTGTACCTGAAGTTCTAAAATATATTTTAATTCTCCCATTAAACTCATTTGAAATTTATATTTCATCAATTCTGCAAATCGCTCAAAAAGTTTATTGTTGGTGCAATCAAATATAATATCATCTACATAAATTTGCACTAACAATATGTGTTCCTTATGCTTTTTAAGGAATAGCGTGGTATCTACTTTTCCTCACTCAAATTTACTTTCACATAGAAAAGTTGAGAGGGTTTCATACCAAGCCCTTAGGGTTTGTTTTAAACCATATAATGCCTTGTCTAACTTGTATATATGTCCTGGATGTTCAGAGTCTTCAAAGCCAGGAGGTTGTTCAACATGAACTTCCTCTTGTACCTTTCCATTTAGAAAGGCACTCTTTACGTCTATTTGGTAGACTTTAAATCCTTGATATGCAGCATAGGCAAGGAACATCCTTATGGCTTCTAGTCTTGCAACAGGGGCAAATGTTTTATCAAAGTCAATTCCCTCTTCTTGTGAGTATCCCTTAGCAACTAACCTAGCTTTGTTTCTGATGACTATTCTATTTTCATCAGTTTTGTTTCCAAATACCAATTTGCAGCTTACAACAGGATAGTTCCTGGGTCTTGGTGTTAGATACCATACCTTATTGTGTTGGAACTCATGTAGTTCTTCTTACATAACATCTTCCCAGTTTGGATCATTTAAGGCTTCACTTATTGTCTTAGGTTCTATTTCTGATATAAACCAAACAGACAGGTATTCTCCATTTGTTTCCCTTCTAGACTACAGAGGTGCATCCTTATTTCCAATGATGTCATCCAGTGTGTGTGCCTTGATCCATCTTCTCTTATCTTGTTCATTAGTTGTTTGTTTCAGATGTTGTTGAGAGATTAATTTTTCTATCTCTGTTGCATTGTCATTGTGTGCAGATGACTCTTCCTTGTTTGTAGTTTCAATAACTTTTTCTACAGCTTGTTTATCATCTACACATGCACATTCCTCATCAAAGACATTAACATCTCACATGGATGTTTCTGATTCATCAAAGGATACATGTATAGACTCCTCAATCGTTTGTGTTCTTTTATTGTACACTCTAAAGACCTTACTAGTTGTGGAGTACTCGAAAAAGGTTTCCTCATCTATCTTAGGATCAAATTTTCCTAGATAGCTTGTGTCATTGTTATGTATGTAGCATTTATATCCAGAAGCATGAACGTATTTGACACTTGGTGTCTTTCCCTTCCATGATGCATAGGAAGTCTTTTTATGTAATTTGAGGATTGTGCATCTGTTCTGAGTGTAGCAAGCTGTGTTTACTGCTTCTGCCCCGAAGCTTTTAGGTAAGTTTGCATCAGCAAGCATTGTCCTAGTTGCTTCTATAAGTGTCCTATTTTTCCTTTCAGCTACACCATTTTGTTGAGGTGTTCTAGGTGCTGAGAAGTTGTGTTTGATTCCATGATCATTGCAGTGACTGTAGACATCATAGAGGTAATCACTTTTAATTGTGATTACCTCTATGCCTTTCTCATTTTGTATTTGTCTAAGGAATCCAGTCAGCAGACTACAAGTTTGTCTCTTTTTATCTAGAAACATTACCCATGTATATCTTGAGTAATCATCTACTATAACTAGAGTATACTTCTTTTTATTTAAGCTTTCTACCTCAACTGGACCAAAAAGATCCATATATAATAATTTCAGAATTCTAGTTGATTCTGATGAACTTAGAGGTTTAAAACTTGCTCTAGTCTGCTTTCCTTCCTGACATGGTCTGCATAGTCTATCCTTTCTAAACTTTACTTGTGGAAGTTCTTTTACTAGGTTTTCTAAGGATAATCTGGATATAGTTTTGAAATTAAGGTGAGCTAAGCTTTTGTGCCATCGCCAGTTTGTGTCTTCAACTTCTTTTGTATAAGTGCATGTTATTTGTTCTGATTGAAATGAGTCAAAATCTACTGCATAGATGTTTCTTTTTCTAATTCCTTTACTTGACATGAATCACGAGTAAATGATACATCATAATTTTTATCACACAATTGACTGATACATAGCAGGTTATGTTCTAAGCCTTTAACATAAGCTACGTCTCTAAAGATTAAGGAACATGTACCAAGGGTTTCCTAACCTTTACTTATACCTGCTTTTCCTCCTCCGAAGAGGACGAGATATCCTTGTTCCTTTCTTTAGTCCTCAAGGATGGATTTGTTTCCCGTCATGTGTCCTGAGCATCCACTGTCAAGATACCATATTCCTCTCTCTTTTTCCTACATTAAAACATAGAGATTTTGTATATGATACCCACTCATATGAGTCCTCATTTCTTAGCTTTTGGAATCCACACTTGAATTATTTTCTTGTTTGAATTCTAGCATTCAAAGGATTTATGGCCAAGTTTGTCACAGGTATAGCAGTAGACCTTTGGTCTAACAGTTCTGAGCTGGTGTTTCCATCTAGTCTACTGCATTTGGCATGAGCAGACGTGCCTCAAGTGTGGCTTTCTCTATGTTGTTTTGGAGATGTTGTTCCACACTGAGTAGTTAGGTACATATTGACCTTCATAGGGCCTTTCATTGAATCGTTTCCTAGAATTCCTGGCCTTTTGCACCTCATGGTATTTTACATCAGCTCGTGCTGTTGGTCCGCTCCAACCCTTCTAGGTTGAGCAGTAGAGATCTTACTTTGTTGTACTAAAGATCGCTATAGCAAACTAATCTTGCTTTTGTGTACAGTATGTGTAGTGAGCTTTTTCCCTTCTGCAGAGCATGTGCAGTGGAGCTCTTGCTCTTATGCACATCTGTTGTAGTAGAGGTATCCCTCTTCTGTAGGACTCTTGCAGTAGTCGACACTACTTTCTTCTTTTTGGTAATGAGTTTTTCATTTGTTTTATTATTCAACCAGTAATTATATCATAACCCTGTTTTATCACGGGATGATTGACCTGTGTTGAGCAATTTTTAAAAACACAAAGTCTTCCTATTCCAAGAATCTACCTGCTTTTGAAACTTAGTGTATCTCAATGTAAGTGTTTCCACTACTGCATTGAAAAGTTTCACTCTTTCATTTGCTTCTTTTAATTCATCTTGAGCATTGATTTGACTGCTATTAGTCTTTTCATATGTTAGATTGTATTTCTTTTTTAGACTTACAATTTGCTCAAGATTTTCTTTATTTTTCTTTAAAAAGAAAATAAGTTCTTACAGGTTTCTTGAAGTGTTTCCTTCAATTCCTCTATTGTAGGATGCGAATCAAAAAAGTCAAATACCTGTTGCTTTTCATCATATTTAGCCATAAGACATAGTTGAGCGTTTGAAATTGTTTCTTCAGCATCAGAGTCTGTATCGCTCCATGTCTTTGCAGCGTAGGCCTTGCCTCTTTCCTTTCTTCCAGAATTTCCTTTGTTGTACCCCTTCTTGTATTTTTGTGCAAATGAGTCTTGTGTAGGTCGTCTGTGTTGTGCAGCAAAGTGTCCTGGCTTCCCGCAGTTGTAGCAGACTTCCTTCTCTGCTTCTTTTATCTTGGCGGGGAAGTTCTTCTTGAGATTTCTCTTTTTGAATACCTTCTTGATCTTTTTTCCCATCAAAGCAAGTTTTTCAAATAGTCCTTGTTCACTAGCAGATGAGGTTTCACTAGTTTCCTCCTTTGCCATTAACTTCATAATTTCCTCTTGAGCTTTAAAAGCTAGAGTCTTCTTTCTGGCATCGTCTTTTTGTTTCTTCTGCTTAACTTCTAGATTATATGTGTGCAATACACCAT
This sequence comes from Drosera capensis, assembly GCA_001925005.1. Taxonomy (NCBI): domain Eukaryota; kingdom Viridiplantae; phylum Streptophyta; class Magnoliopsida; order Caryophyllales; family Droseraceae; genus Drosera; species Drosera capensis. Next base: position 99,881 of record LIEC01012312.1, read on the forward strand.
ATAGTTGAGCTGAGGACATCTTTGTCAGGTCTCTTGATTCAATTATTACTGTAGTCTTTGTACTCCAGACTTCACTAAGAGATCTCATAAACTTTAGATTGACTTCCTTGTTGTCGAATAAGAGATCTCATATATTGAGAACCGCATCTACCTAAAAGTGATGAGGTACATGTCCATGAATCATCATAGTAAGTGTTACCTTAAAGATGTGTCTGTTCTTGCGTTCAGCCACCCCATTCTGTTGGGGTGTGTAAGCACAAGATGATTCATGGATAATACCATGATCAGTACGAAGAGTTTTAACAGTTATGTGAAATTTGATTTTGAACAATAGAAAATAAAATCATGAATTTTGAAACAATTTCCTATCGAGATTTAATAATAAAAATCCAAGTGTCACGAGAGAAATAATCCACAAAAGTGATAAAATAACAAAAACCTGATATTGATTCAATTAGGCAAGGACCACAAACATCTGAATGTACTAAAGTAAAAGAACTATTAGATTGACTAGTGAACCTGGGTGTGTGGGGAGCATGAACATGCTTTCCTTGGATACAGGACTCATAAACTAATTCTGAAATAGACTGAAACTCTGGAAGGATCTTCTTCAACATCGGGAGAGAAGGATGTCCCAACTGATAATGAACCTCCTTAGCACGGACGATACTCAACTAAGCCATCCTCTAGGGTGAGCCCTCCATAAGATACAGACCTTTGTCCTTATATGTAGTGCCAATCAACTTGTTCATCCCCAGTTCCTGAAAGGTATATTTAGATGGGGTGAAGGTAACTGAGCAATATAACTGTTCTGTTATTTTGCTCACAGGCACAAGGTTCTCAGGAAAGGAAGAGACATAGAGGACATGTGAGAGTGGTATGTTTTGTGCTATTTGGGTAGATTCAACCCCTTTTATATTACAGGTTGAACCCTTAGCGATCTAAATAGGGGATTGTTTGGATATGGTGAGGTTAGACAATATACTCTTATTACCAGTCATGTGATCAGTGGCACCAGAATAAACAATCCAAGATGGTTTAGATGCTATAAAACAGTTAGAACTCATACCTAAGTGGGCTAAAGTAGCCCTCGAATTATGTGGTCGAGATGGTGTACTAGCATATTGCAAGGTCCAAGTTTGAACCTAGAGAGAGGGGGGGGGGGGGGGGGGGAAAAGATTGTTTTAAAAATTAATCAAACTCTGAATGCGAAATACTAGTTCTTTATAGACCATTGTTTTATGTAGACCACTTAGGTAGTCTGCAGATGATAGTTGATGGTCTGCAACAGAGAGTTCAAACTCCTTGAGTTTATCTCTGTTTGGCTGTGATGATTTGTTTCTAATAGTACTAAATATCAAGCAATAAAGGCAAGTAATAGACACAGTATTTATACTGGTTCAGACACTCGTTATAAAAATGATAATCGAGAGCTTAGTATGATCTTCCCTTGGTGACCATTGTAGTCAAGCCAAAAGGTGAGTATCTTCGTGTTGCAAGATGTGTTCTTCTGCAGATTAGTGACACTCCTTTCACTGTGATCTTCATGAATTAACTCTCTTGAGTAATCTTTGAACTTATGATTGCCTTGCAAGCTTGCCTTTCAATCTCATTCAATAGCCTTACATCAATAAGCCTCAACGGTTCCTTTTTATAGGCTTAGGAAATGAACTCAGCAACATGATACTGTTTCTGATATGACATTTTGCCACTCATGTCCCCCACCATCTTGTTTCTGATGCTGTCAGTCCACTAACTCCAGAATTTTTGTCATTGTTGTCTGTACCTCAAATCTTCATTTGAATGACTTTTGACTTTTGACCCCACCTTAGCAATCATCTCTACTATACTACAGTCTGCATCCAGTATTGTAAGACCTAGTCTGCATTTTGCAACCCTAGTCTTCACCAAGTCCCTACTGTAACCTCCAGTCTGCAGCCAAATCTGATGCACATTATGCTTTGTTATGTTGGTCCTCATCTGCAAGCTCATTTCCAGATCCTGAAGCCTTTGATGGTCTTTTGTTGCTCATTAATGCCTCAGTTTCTTAGCCAAAGTCCTTTGTAGTAGTCTGCATCTGGTGGCTCACATGATATCCATCATTTGTAGTCGTCTGCACTGCAGCATCCAACCTAGATTGTAACTACGTATTTGACTTCTAGCCTAAACACACTTACTACATTATGACAAATACATCTCAGTTTTCCTTCGTCAATTTCTATACAATTGGAGGGATTGTACATTCCTATCAATCTCCCCCTAAATTTATGCTAACAAAAACCCTTATGTAACACTACAAGTTTACAACTTTTCTTAATACTAGTTTACATTGTGTGTTAAAAACAAAACAAAAAGAAAGAGCAATGGAGATATTTATGCTTACCTTTGATGCTCCTTTCCCTTGCTGCGCTTATGCCTTTGTTCCTCTTCTTATTCTTTTTTGCACTTTTTAGATCTTTCTTCTGACCCTCTGTGTCATATGCGTTCTTGATATGACTGTTCCTCATGATGTCTTCCTCTCTTTGCAGACATTTGCCTTTATTTGTCGGAGGAATGACTTTTCTTGCTTGCAGAAGATTTCTCCCCCTGAGTCTCAGCTGGGGTCTTTTGCTGCACTACTGTCGGAGTCCTCTGCGCCTCTTCTTCAGTCTGCTTCTCCTCCTTTTTGTTTGCATTCAGGGTAGAGATGAGAGCTTCAAGGCCAGTGTGCAAAGCTTGGAGTTCAGAGAACATGTTCTTTTGAACTACTTCCAGCTTGGTTTCAAGTAATCCAACTTGGTGTCGTTGATGCGAATGGTTTCATCGAGTTATGGTTGAGTGGTCTGCAGAATCTTGTTTAGCTTTCATAGATCAGCTTTATGTTGGCTTTTGAATTTATTGAGGTTGGAAGAGCTCAATCTGTATTGTTGAAGATTGAGAGCATTTGGTCAATAACCCCTACTTTCAGTTTTTCGAGTAAAGTCCATATGTCTTCAAAGCCTTGGATTTTGTTTTGCCTTTCATGTCCAAACTCTTCTACTATGGGTTGCGGGGTGTCAAGCAACTCATGAAATGCTTCTTTGTTCCATTCACGCATGTTGTAGATTTCTTGATCTAATCTACCCAATCTATATCTTGTAGTGTCCTCTGAGGGTGAGGAGTGTATCCTTTTTGTAGGTGGTCTTGGTTGAACTGAAATAATTTGACTGTCATCATGGTGAGGAGTGTATCCTTTTTGTAGGTGATCTTGGTTGAGCTGAAATAATTTGAATGTCATCATCAAATTCATCCTTCAGTGTCTTGACTACAGATGGAGGAGTTGGTTGTGTTTCTGATGCACTGTTGCTTGATATTCCTTGTGTAAGTCCCATATAGGTTGGATCTGCTTGTGTTTGCACTTTCCAAACAAGAAAGGTGGTGTAAATAGCAGATTTGATAGACTTTTGTAAGGCTAGACGAGTTGGAGTTGATTGCTCTGTCTCAGCTGTACCTTGTATGAAGTCGTCTGTATCCTTTGTCTCAGCTGTAGTATGGATTAGTGATGCATCCCAGTCTACTATGGATGTAACTATTGTTAGATTTTCAACAGTGGGCAGTTTTTCTCCTTGTTCCTCAACTTCAGGAAGTTCTTCAGTGGTTTGTTCTTCGGCTTTGATATCAGGAAGTTCTTTTGTAGTTTGTTCAGCTATTTAAAGTTCAACTTCTTCTTCTTGTATAGCCTCTGTTGTAGGTTCCTCTGTTGGAGACTTAGTTTATTAATGTTTTGCAGTTTCTTCCACTATAGGTACTTCTGTGGTTTCTTCAACAATTTGTGCTTCTTTATGTCCTTCATGAGTTTCTTGTTCTGCTGTAAAAGACTTTGTTACAGATGGTTCATCTGCATGTTCTTCTGCTGCAGGTTCATCAATCTTGGATACTACTACAGGAGATTCTACTGTAGTGATCTCGACTAGAGTGGTCTTGACTGCTGTGGTCTCGACTCCTTCCTTAGCAACTTGATCAATGATGTCATCATCATCATCCTGAGTATCAGGATGGTGATGATCACCACCATCGTTACCATCATCACTTGATGGTTGATATTCTCCTACTTCAGGTCTTGCAAAATAATCATATATCTCATGAGTAGCCAATTGAACATATTTGGCTAGGATGTGGTTTAGCTCAACTACCACTTTAGGAGTATACACAAACTCAATGCTTTTGAGTTGTGCCTGCTTGTGGTTGCCTCTTCTACAATTAGCCTAATTATCAGTGACCTTGCAGCAGAGGTGGGCTGAGGTAGTCCTGTCCGCTGTAATTCGTTGAGACCTGATTCTATTTGCCTTATCTCATCATGTGAGTAACCTTGTGCAATGTGCTCTTGCCTCAGTTGAGCTTGTGGTCCTTCCCTAACCTATTGCTAGCTCTTTTGAGCTTCCAGGATAAGGTTTTGAAGGTTCTCATCTTCTCCGAACTTTAGCAATTCCAATGCCAAATTAACATCATGAATTGTAGCTAATTCAGGTGCCTTGGGTGGCAGACTCTTTGACGATGAGGGTTCAGCAATTTGCTTAGTCTTCACTAAGGCAGATTATGTATATACTTCCATGTCAGTTGACTCTGCAATTGGAAGATTTGAGATTATCTCCTCATTTGAGGTCTACATAATGAGTTTTCTCTTAGTTTCCCTAAGCTTCTTCAACTTGATTGGTTGATGCTGGCTTGCTATTTTATTGTCCTTGGCACTATTGTAGTAGTCTGCATAGCTGCTTTTAGTGGGTGGTCTACAGACTTCCTTCCGGTCTACACACCTATAGACTATTGTGACTATTCTGCAGGTTTGATGATAGTCTGCACAGTTACAGTCTTCTTTGTCAGTCCAATAGGCTGCTTGCCTATTTCCTTGACATCTATCTATTTGGCCACCATCCATGGTCATCCTTCTTTATCAGAAAGCTTCAGTTTTTTTTTTTTTTTTGAGAAAGATGATGATCATCCTTTCAAACAGTGGTTGCTTTGCTTGCATAGCTTTGGCAAGCTTATGTAAGAGCAATGTTGCCCAATTCACTTCATATTTTGTGAGGATTAGACACATGATGTCTTGCTTATCAGTGATAATCTAATATTTACTAAATTCTCTAGAGGGAATGACCTTCGTGACGATATCTATAAGCATCGTGTGTTGTTTGGATAAGTATTTCATCATGGTCCTTGACCCTTCATTTGGTAAGTTGAAAAACTAAGCAAAATCATTTGCCTTGATATAGATTACAACTTTCGTTGCAGTAGAGGTGTAAGAAATCAATGGTAGATTGTCTATGACTTTAGCCTTGTAGATAAAATCAAGTACTTCATCGTCATAGATTCTGCTTGTTTGTTCGCAAAAGTACTTGAGTCCTGCTTTTTGGATCAGATCAGCAACCTCCTTTACCTTATCTGTCTTGTCTCGTAAAGTATTGAAATCGAACACCACACCAGTGTGGAGTTCGACCTTTCTTGATGGGCTTGATTGCGCATTAGATTTAGTGCTTTTCTTTGAGCCGTTTGATAGAGTGTTGGCCATTTTCGAAGAGTGTTTGTTGAAAATCATGAGTTTCAAAAGTGAATTTTAGAGAATTAAAAGTTAGGGTTTTTCAGCTCTTGATGCAGTAGATGCCTTCGAGATTAGAGAGAGAATAAGGGCATTTTTGGAGAGAGAGAGAGAGAATATGAGATTGTAAAGTGTTTTTCATTTAGAAAACTTTCTCCTTTTATAATCTCAAAAATATTACCGTTGAAACAAGTTTCTAGCCGTTGCATAGTCTCAGCCAATTATTTTGACCGTTGCGTGATTTAAGGAAAACCGTTTTGTAAAATTAATAATCTTTCCAAAAATAAACGCAATAAAGCAATATTGCTTCTAGTGTGCTTCCACGTGTGCAGTAAGCAGTAGAGCAATAATGTTATTGTGCATGAAATAATGCAAGTCTGCATTCTACATATGCAGTAGAGCAGTAAAGCATTTTGGCCAATTTCATTGTTACAAATCAAATATATCCAATTCTCCTCGAAATTGAATAGACTTATCCTCATCGAGAGGTTTTTTAAAAATATCTACAATTTGTTTTTCGGTAAGAATATATTTGAATTTAATATGACCTTTTTGCATATCAATATGCTTGGTTCTTGAATAAAAAATTGGATTTTCTAAAATAGCCATTGCAGACGTGTTGTCATAAAATATAGAGGTTTCATAGAATATCATACCATAGTCTGCAAGCTGTGATGTCTTCCATAGTATTTGTGGAGCACAGCTTCCTACATCTATGTACTCTACTTCTATAGTAGAGATTAACACAGTAGTCTGCTTCTTGCTGACCCAGGAGATCAATCTTGTACCAATAAATTGACATGATTCTCTTGTGCTTTTCCTGTCAACTCTACAACCTGCAAAGTCTGCATCTGAAAAACCTATCAATGTGAAATCTAATTCCCTAGGATACTATACACTAAGGCTTGGAATTCCTTTGAGATATCTCAGCATTCTCTTTACTGCAGTGTAGTGGGATTCCTTGGGATCAGATTGATACCTTGCAAAGACACAGACTGCATATTGAATGTCTGATCTACTTGCTGTAAGGTACAACAATGACCCTATTACTCTTCTATACTTTGTTTGATTTATCTTCTTTCCATGCTCATCTTTATCTATTTTAACTGATGTCCTCATGAGAGGTTTAATATGACTTGTACTTTCAAAGCCATATTCTTTAATTGTGTTTTTTAAGTACTTAGATTAATTTAGAAAGATTCTGTAAGGTCCAAGTTTCAACCTAGATAGGGGGAGTGAATAGGTTATTTTAAAAATTAATCAAACTTTTATGGCGGAATACTAATTCTTTGCAAACCAGTATTCTATGTAGACCACTTAGGTAGTCTGCAGATGATAATTGGTGGTCTACACCAAAGAGTTCAAACTCTTTGAGTTTATCTCTTTCTAGCTATGATGATTTGTTTCTAAAAGTTCTAAATATCAAGCAATAAAGACAAATAATAGACACAGTATTTATAATGGTTCAGACACTCGTTATCAAATGATAATCGAGAGCTTAGTCCAGTCTTCCCTTGGTGAACAGTGTAGTCAATTCAAGAGGTGAGTATCACCATCTTCTAGTTTGAGTTTACAAGAAAACTTCTTTTTACAAGCTATCTAACTAGTACAAAAGATTAAGGACTCAAATCCTTTACACATATCCAAACTCTAGATTCTGTTGCAAGATGTGTTCTTCTACAGACTAGTGACACTCCTTTGACTATGATCTTCACGAATTGGCTCTCTTGAGTATCTTTGAACTTATGATTGCCTTGCGCGCTTGCCTTTCAATCTCATTCAACAACCTTATATCAATAAGCCTCAACGGTTCCTTTTTATAGGCTCAAGGAATAATCCCACAGCATGGTACTGTTTCTGATGTTGACACTTTGCCACTCGTGTCCCCCACCATCTTATTTTTGATGTTAGCAGCCCACTAACTCCAGAATTCATGCCGTTACTGTCTGTACCTCAAATTTTCATTTGAATAACTTCAGACCTTTGACCCCACCTCAGCATTCATCTCTACTGCACTCCAGTCTGCTTCAATCTTTAGCCTATACCCAGTCTCGGCCACATCCATGGTCTGCATCCCATACTGCAACCCTAGTCTGTACCCAGTTTCTACTGTAACTTTGGTCTACACTCAGATCTAATGCACTTCATGCATTGCTGTGTTGATCCTTGTCTATAAGCTCATTCCTAGATCTTGAAGCCTTTGATGGTGTTTTGTTGCTTCTTAATGCCTTAGTTACTTAGCCAACGTCTTTTGTAGTAGTCTGTATCTGGTGGCTCACATGATGTCCATCATATACAGTCGTCTCCTCTTCAGCATCCAACCAAGAATGTAATTGCCTACTTGACTTCTAGCATAAACATTCTAACTACAATATGACTAATGCATCTCAGTTTTGTTACATCAATTTCTATACAATTGGAGAGATTGCACATTTCTATCAATCTCCCCCTAAATTGATGCTAATAAAAACTCCTATGTAAAACAACAAGTTTACAACTTTTCTTCCTTCTTGTTTACATTGCTTTCAAACCAAAAAAAAAAAAAGAAGAGCAATATGGATATTTATGCTTACCTTTGATGCTTCTTTTCCTTGTTGTGCTTATGCATGTGTTTCTCTTTTGATTCTTTTCTGCGCATTTGAGATCTTTCTTCTAACTCTCTGTGTCATCGGCGATCTTCATAAGACTGTTCTCCAAGAACTTTCTTTGTAGACCTTTTCGTGTCTTTTTCATACGAATGCCTCTTCTTGATTGCAGAAGACTTCTCCCCTTGAGTCTCAGCTGAGGTCTTCTGCTGCTCTACTACAGGAGTCCTCTATGGCTCTTCTACAGTCTGTTTCTCCCCCTTTTTGTTTGTATTCAGGGTGAAGGTGAGAGCTTTGAGGAAAGTACGCACAGCTTGAAGTTCAGAGAATATGTTCTTTCAAACTACTTCTAGTTTGGTTTCAAGTAATCCAAACTTAGTGTTGTTGATGCGGATGGTCTAATCGAGTTATTGTTGAGTGGTCTGCAGAGCCTTATTCAGCTTCCTTAGATCAGCTATATGTTGGCTTTTGAACTTGTTAAGATTTGAAGAGCTCAATCTGTATTGTTGAAGGTTGAGGGCATTAGCTCTTTGTATTTGGTCAATGATCTCTGTTGTCATTTTGTCAATGGAAGTCCGTATGTCTTCAAAGCCTTGGGTTCTGATTTGCCTCTCATGTTCAAACTCTTCTACTATTGGCTGCAGGGTGTCAAACAATTCATGAAGTGCTTCTTTGTTCCATTCTAGCGTATTGTAGATTTCTTAATCTAATCTTCCTAGTCTGTAGCCTGTAGTGTCTTCTGATGGAGAGTAGTGTATCCTTTCTATAGCTGGCCTTGGTTGAATTGAGATGATTTGAATGTCATCATCAAATGCATCCTTAAGCGTATTTACTACAGATAGAGGAGTTGGGTGTGTTTCTCATACACTACTGCTTCGTATTCCTTAACTAAGTCCCATAGAGGGTGGATCTGTTTAGGTTTGCACCTTTCCAAACAAGGAAGGCGGTGTAAACAACAGATTTGATAGACTTTGTAAGGCTAGACGAGTTAGAGTTGATTGCTCTATCTCAGCTGCACCTTGTAAGAAGTCGTGTGCATCCTTTGTCTCAGTTGCAGTACCCATAAGTGATGCATCCCAGTCTGTTATTGTTAGATTTTCAACTAGGGACAGTTTCTCCACTGGTTCTTCAACAATTTTTGCTTCTTCATGTCCTTCATCAGCTTCTTGTTCACCTGTAGAAGACTTCGTTGCAGATGGTTCATTTGGATATTCTTCTGCTGTAGGTTGTTCTACCTTAGTTGGTTCTGTTGCTTGAACTTCAGCTACTTGTTCTTCAGCTACAAGTACGATCACTACTTGTGTCTCTACTTCATATTCTTCTGTTGCATATCTTTCTGCTTGAGACTCAGCTACAGCTTCAGCTTCATCTTCTTCTACAGGTTCTTCTGCTACAGGTTCCTCAACTGCTTGTTCCTGTGTAAGAGACTCTTCTATAGTGGTCTCGATTATTGTAGGCTGTTCCTGGAAACCTTGTTTTGCATCTTGATCAATGATGTCATCATCATCATCGTTCTGAGTATCAGGATGTTTTTGATTACCATCATCATTACCATCATTACCATTATCACCTGATGGCTGATGTTATACTAAGTCAGGTCTTGAGAGATAGTCATATATCTCTTGAGTTGCAGCTTGGACATGTTTAACTAAGAGCTTCTTTAGCTTTGCCTCAACTGCAGGTGGTTTACAAAGTCAATGGGTCTGAGTATAGCATGTTTGAGTCTGGTGGTCTTCAAGGTGGAGTCCTTAAATTCAAGTGTCCCATTGATCAGAAAATGAGCTTCTTTTGGTCTTGTTGACCTGCTGGCCTTCTTCTTTTGAAATTGAGCTACTTGTTGGACTTCTGCTTCTGACATCCTATCAGTTTCTCCAATCAAAGTCTGTGATTTTTCTAGAATGATTCTGTATAGAGTCTTTGGTCCTGAAGGAATTAGTTTTTGTCTGGAAACCCTTGTTTGCCTTCCAGATCTTGTTGGCCTTTTGATTGGCAATTTTTGTTGTGTTAAAAACTCCGGAATCATGCCTTCCTTTTCTTCCTTTTTCTTGCTTCTTCTGGCTGAGCAGTTGAGAAGTTCTAGCCATGAGCAGTTGAGCTCTTTCTTCTATAGCTCGGACCGTCTACAGAACTGTGTCTATGACCTTTTCTAGAGAAGGTCTCAACTCTGTTGTTGTTGTGGTTGTCCATACTTCTGTTACAGTAGCTGGTTGATCTTATACTATCGTAGAAGTATCCATTCCACTGCTTGTGAATGGAATAATTGTTGTTGTTGTACTTGGCTCTGCTGCAGTAGTTCTAATTGTGAGGGAGGGTGCAACAGAGATACCAGAGATGTCTTGAACAGGTCTAGTCTGCAAGGCTACGAGTTTTGCTTTTATTTCCCTTATCTCATCCCTTGTGTATCCTTGAGCAGCAAACTTTTGTCTGAACTGAGCTCGAGGTCCTTCACTAGTCTGCTCTAAGATTAAACTCTTTTGAGTTTCCAAGATTAGACTTCGAAGGTTCTCATCTGCTCCAGCCTTCAAGAACTATAATCCCAAATTGGCATCATGGAGTGCAGTTACTTCTGGTGCCTTTGGGGGTAGGGTCTTTGACGATGATGGTTCAGCAATTGCCCTCGTTTACACTAAAGCAGATTATATATCTACCTCTATGTTAGTTGTCTCTGCACCTTGAAGATCTGTGATTGTTTCCTCATCTGAGGTTTGCATGACGAGTTTGCTCTTGGCTTCCCTGAGCTTCTTCAACTTGATTAGTTGAGCTTTGCTGACTTGCTATCTTCTTGTTCTTGGCACTGCTGCAGTGGTCTGCACTGTTGCTTTTGGAGATTGCTCTGTATACTTCCTCCTGGTTTGCACGCCTCCAGACTATTGTGACTGTTCTGCAGGTTGGATGCTAGTCTGCATAGTTATAGTTTTGTTTTTCAGTCCAATAGGTTGCTTGCCTATTTTTTTGACATCTATCTGTTTGGCTACTGTCCATGGCCTTCCTTCGTTATCAGAAAGTTTCAATTTCTGTTTGAGAAAGATATTGATTTTCTTTGCAAATAGTGGTTGTTTTGATTGCATAGCTTTGGCAAGCTGATGCATGAGCAATCTTGCCCAATTGAGTTCATATTTCGTGTGGATGGCACACATGATTTCTTACTGATCAGTGATAATCTGATCTTTACTGAATTCTCGTGAGAGAATGACCTTCTTGACAATATCAGCAAGCATCTTGTGCTGTTTGGATCAGAACTTCTTTATTGTCCTAATTCCTTCATTCTACTTCTCTTCTACAAGCATAGCATGCCTTCTTATTGTCACAATTGTAGATGGAATGATCCTAGACCCTTCATTTAGTAAGTTGAAAGACTGAGCAAAATCATCTGCCTTGATGTAGATTGCAACTTTTGTTATAGTAGAGGTGTAAGTGATCAACTACAGATTGTCTGTGACTTTGGCCTTGTCGATGAAATCAAGTACTAAAGGCTTCTTGAATGAGATCAGCAACTTCCTTTACTTCATCTGATTCGTCTCGCAAAGTGCTGAAATCGAACACTACACCAGTTTGGAGTTCGACCTTTCTTGATGGGCTTGATTCATCAAATTCAGTGCTTTTCATTGAGACGTTTGATGGAGTGTTGGTCATTTTCGAAGAGTGTTTGTTGAGAATCTTGAGTTTCAAAAGTGATTTTGAGAAAATTGAAAGATAGGGTTTTCAGTCCAATAGGTTGCTTGCCTATTTTTTTGACATCTATCTGTTTGGCTACTGTCCATGGCCTTCCTTCGTTATCAGAAAGTTTCAATTTCTGTTTGAGAAAGATATTGATTTTCTTTGCAAATAGTGGTTGTTTTGATTGCATAGCTTTGGCAAGCTGATGCATGAGCAATCTTGCCCAATTGAGTTCATATTTCGTGTGGATGGCACACATGATTTCTTACTGATCAGTGATAATCTGATCTTTACTGAATTCTCGTGAGAGAATGACCTTCTTGACAATATCAGCAAGCATCTTGTGCTGTTTGGATCAGAACTTCTTTATTGTCCTAATTCCTTCATTCTACTTCTCTTCTACAAGCATAGCATGCCTTCTTATTGTCACAATTGTAGATGGAATGATCCTAGACCCTTCATTTAGTAAGTTGAAAGACTGAGCAAAATCATCTGCCTTGATGTAGATTGCAACTTTTGTTATAGTAGAGGTGTAAGTGATCAACTACAGATTGTCTGTGACTTTGGCCTTGTCGATGAAATCAAGTACTAAAGGCTTCTTGAATGAGATCAGCAACTTCCTTTACTTCATCTGATTCGTCTCGCAAAGTGCTGAAATCGAACACTACACCAGTTTGGAGTTCGACCTTTCTTGATGGGCTTGATTCATCAAATTCAGTGCTTTTCATTGAGACGTTTGATGGAGTGTTGGTCATTTTCGAAGAGTGTTTGTTGAGAATCTTGAGTTTCAAAAGTGATTTTGAGAAAATTGAAAGATAGGGTTTTCAGCTCTTGATACAGTAGAGGGTTTTTTAGTGAGAGAGAGAGTATATGAGAGTGTAAAATGATTTTTATTTAGAAAAATTTCTCCTTTTATAGTCTTCAGAGATATTACCGTTGTTAGAAATTTCTGACCGTTACACAGTATCGGCCAATTATTTTGACCATTGCGTAATTTACGAAAAACCGTTTTGTAAAGTTAATATTTTTTCCAAAAATAAATGCAGTAAACCATTTGAAATTTGGATTTCCTTAATTCTGTAAATCGTTCACAAAGTTTATTATTAGTGCAACGAAATATAATATCATCAACAAAGATTTACGCTAACAATATATGTTCCTTATGTTTCTTGAGGAATAGAGTGGTATCTACTTTACCTCTTTCAAATTTGTTTTCACATAGAAATGTTGAGAGAGTTTCATACCATGACCTAGGTGCTTGTTTTAATCCATATAATGCCTTGTCTAACCTATATACATATTTTGAATATTCAGAGTCTTCAAATCCAAGAGGTTGTTCAACATAAACTTCCTCTTGCAACTTTTCATTTAGAAATACACTGTTTATATCCATTTGATAGACTTTAAATCGTTGATATGCAGCATAGGCAGGGAACATTCTTATGGCTTCTAATCTTGCTATAGGGATAAAGGTTTCATCAAAGTCAATTCCTTCTTCTTGTGAGTATACCTTAGCAAATAGCCTATCTTTGTTTCTGATGACTATTCCATTTTCATCAGATTTGTTTCTAAATACCCATTTGCAGCCTATAACTGGATAGTTCTTGGGTCTTAGTGTTTGATATCATACCTCATTTCTTTGGAACTCATTTAGTTCTTCTTGCATAGCATCTACCTAGTTTGGATCATTTAGGACTTCACTTATTATCTTAGGTTCTATTTTTGATATAAAGCATGGAGACAAACATTCTCCATTTGTTGCCCTTCTAGTCTGCACAGGTGCATCCTTATCTCCTATGATGTCATCATATGTGTGTGTCTTGATCCATCTTCTTTTATCTTGTTCATTATGAATTTGTCTAAGAAATCCAATACCAGACTGCAATTTTCAATCTTTTTATGCAAAAACATTATCCAAGTGTATCTTGAGTAATCATCTACTATAACTAGAGTATACTTCTTTCTGTTTAAGGTTTCTACCTCAATTGGACCAAAGAGATCCATATGTAACAATTTCAGAATTCTAGTTGATTTTGAAGAGTTTAGGGGTTTAAAACTTGCTCTAGTCTGCTTTCCTCCCTGACATGGTCTGCATAGTTTATCTTTTTTAAACTTTGCTTGTGGAAGTCCTCTTATTATGTTTTCCGAGGATAATTTGGCTATAGTTCTAAAATTAAGATGAGCTAATCTTTTTTTTTCCATAGCGAGTTAATGTCTTCAGCTTCTTTAGTATAGAAACATGTTATTTGTTCTCACCGTGATGAGTCAAAGTCTACTACATAGATGTTTCCTTTTCTAACTTCTAGTAATTTGACTTCTTGTGTGATTTTATCTTTTACTTGATATGTATCATAAGTGAATGATGCATCATAATTTCTATCACACAATTGACTAATTGATAACAGTTTATCTTCTAAGCCTTTAACATAAGCAACATCTCTAAAGATTAAGGAACCTATACCAAGGGTTCCATAACCTTTAGTTATACCTGCTTTTCCTCCTCCAAATATGACGAGAAGCCCTTGTTCCTTTCTGTTGTCTTCAAAGATGGATTTGTTCCCTATCATGTGTCCTGAGCATCCACTGTCGAGATACCATATACCCCTTTGTCTTTCCTACATTGAAAGCATAGAGAGCCTGTCCATGGTACCTACTTATATGGATCCTTATTAGTTAGTTTTTGAAATCCACACTTGAATTATCTTCTTATGAGAATTTCTGCACTCAAAGGACTTATGGCCAAGTTTACCACAGGTAAAGCAGTAGACCTTTGGCCTTGTGCTTCTTCACGATCTACTTCACTTCGTCTGCTGCATTTGACATGAGCAGATGTGACTCGAGTATTGGTTTCTCTAAGTTGTTCTGGAAAAGTTGTTCCATACGGAGTAGTTACGCCAACTTCATAAGGCTATTGGGTAATGCTCAACTTCGAGATTCTATGTATGTAATACACCGTACAGTTAAGCCAAGGGCATCTTCCTTAAATCTCAAGATTCCCTTATAGTTGTAGTTTTTGTACTCCAGATTTCTCCAAGAGATCTCACAAACTTTAGGTTGACTTCCTTATTTTCGAAAGTCTTTCCTAAGGTTTTAAGATTGTTGATGAGAATATTGAACCTTTCATAAAAGGTGGTCAAATTTTCATCAGATCTCATTGAGACCCAATTGTATTGTTGTATTAGAATATCCTTCTTGTTTTCTCTTATTTCGTTGGTTCCTTCGTTTCTAAACAGTAGAGCTTCACATGTTTTCTTTCTAGTGGTTCTATGAACCACTATTTCAAACATGTTGTCATAAAAGGACTTTGAATATCTGGTTTTGAGCTCTTTTATCAAGCAGGACCAGATCCCAAACTTCCTTGGACCAAAGAGTCTTTGGCCAGTATACTTCTTTTGTTGTATCCATTGGATCTAGCATCATTGAAATATGAGGTTCATCAGTGATGATGTCTTACATTATTTCGTCTATTGAGTTGAGATGTGCAAGCATCCTTAACTTCCAATGGTTGAACTTGTCAAATGAATATAATGGAGGTTCTCCAATGTTAGGACACTTAGGAAGCTTTGGTGGTGCCATTATTCTTCACAGAAACAACTGTTAGTAACTTCTTTACAAATATGATAATGACCTTTTCTTTCTATAAACTGTTAAGTCTGAAAAGTCCAAGTTTCAACCTAGAGGGGAGATTGAATAGGTTGTATTAAAAATTAATCAAACTCTGAATACAAAATACTAGTTCTTTGCAGACCACTGTTCTGTGCAAACCACTTAGGTAGTCTGCAGATGACAGTTGGTGGTATGGAGCAAAGAGTTCAAACTCTTTGAATTTATCTATGTTTGGAATCTGATGATTTGTTTCTAACAGTTCTAAATATCAAACAAAAAAGGCAAGCAATAGACATAATATTTATAGTAGTTCAGACACTCGTTATCAAATGATAATAAAGACCTTAGTCCAGTCTTCCCTTGGTGACCAGAGTAGTCAAGTCAAGAGGTGAGTATCACGATCTTCTTGCTTGAGTTTATAAGAAAATTCTTTTTTACAAGCTATGTAACTTGTACAAAAGATGAAGGACTCAGATCCTTTGCACATATCCAAACTCTGGACTTTGCTACAAGATGTGTTCTTCTGTAGACTAGTGACACTCCTTTCACTGTGATCATCACGAATTAGCTCTCTTGAGTAATCTTTGAACTTATGATTGACTTGCACGCTTGTCTTTCAATCTAATTCAACAGCCTCTTTCAATGAACCTCAACAATTCCGTTTTATATGCTCAGAAAACGAACCCAGCAAACATGGTACTGTTTCTGATATGATATTTTACCACTCATGTCCCCCACAATCTTGTTTCTGATGCTGACAGTCAACTAACTCCAGAATTTATGCCGTTGCTATCTGTACCTTAAATTTTCGTTTGAATGATTTCAGACATCACTTGATTCTGGTCGGTTGTCATTTTGACTGCAGGTTTCTTTGATGCGTGAGAGAAAAAGAAACCTAGACTGAGTGCTGGCAAATCCTAAAGAAAACAGCCTTAGCTAGACTGAGTGTCGTTCACAGGAGCCTTCAGGTCACCAAGTTAGGCTTGCTGTCAGGCTAAAGTGAGGAAAAGTATGGACTGAAAATGAGGGAACGTGCAAAGGACCTTAAGGGTAAGAGCAAGCAGTAGTCAAACAAATTCTCAGCAACAGCCGCCTAACGTAGCGTCGTCGTGTCGTCTTTCACACATATTCTCTATAGTCGATTGGTCATCGGAGATTTGAACTGTTGGTTCGCCGAGAGAACCAAGAAGACAACCAAGAAGTGGAGGAGCTAATGGGCCTACCTTCCGAAAAGGTCCTCCTCAAATGGACGAACTTCTATTTGAAGAAAGCAGGATATGCGAAGCAGGTCACAAATTTCACTACTGATTTGAAGGACGGAGAGGCGTATGCCCACTTACTCAATGTTCTTGCACCAAAACATAGTACTACCTCCACATTGGAAACCAAGGATCTTTTGTTGCTTAGATATTCCAGCACAGAAATGGCTTGATTGTAGATAGTCAAAAGCTATCTATTGTAGAGCAGATTACAATCGATGACGCACAAAATTCTAGGGAAGAGAGGTGCTTCAGGCTATGGATGACGGTGGCGACAACGGCCTTGGGAGTGGTAGTGGCAGCGGATTTGAGCGAATAGAAAGGGGAAGACGGCAGCGACTGGTGGCTGTGGTGGTTCTAGGCGGGTCGGCCGTGGCGGCTGGACGGCTCTGATTTTGGTGGTTGCAATGGAGAAAACCTCGCTCTGACCATGTAAGTATCCACTGGACCTTTGGTCAAGGTTGAGACAGAGGCCAGTAGGGGCTGCTGCGGGGCAGTGTAGCCAAGGAGAGAACTAGTTTGTAGACTCAAGGCTTGCAGACAAAGAGCTCGCTATATATAGCTAGGGTTTTTTCTTTTAACAATATCCAATGATGGGCAGTCGTAGGGTCGACAAGAAAAGATGACGCGACTTCCGTACAACGACAGGAAACTAGTTGAGATCCTTTGACTCACATTATGGGTTTGACAGAGAGACAATCTTTCACGAACGACAATCACTTTCTTCCAAGTCTGAGACCATGAGGGAGATACGAAGTTTCACAATGCTCCTGAAGGACTTGGACTCTTTATCCCTACAATCGACATGCTTTTCATAAATAGTGATATGCTATTCGCACATATTATAGTGATCGATGATCATTCAAGCTTTGATTAGAAGAACGTCGGGATAGGAACAAATGGTGATCTTTTAGGTGATGTTACCGTTTCGGTGGAGTGACACATTCTTCATGACA
The DNA here is from genome assembly GCA_001925005.1 of Drosera capensis. NCBI lineage: Eukaryota > Viridiplantae > Streptophyta > Magnoliopsida > Caryophyllales > Droseraceae > Drosera > Drosera capensis. Next base: position 117,495 of record LIEC01012312.1, read on the forward strand.
AAAAAATCACTATTTCTTTATTATAAAAAAGTCACTATTTCTTATTAAGATCAAGATATGAATCATTTAGGGAAAAAAAAGGAGAGAAGCAAGATGTGAACATTCATTAAAATAGGTATAACATCCTTGACAACTACTACGTTCTGCATCTCCGAGTTTTCTTTATGCAGCATTTCACTTATCTTGGATGCGAAAAGCACCTAAGTTGAAATGAAGGAGGAGAATACTTATTTGCTCAAACAGAAGCGCAACAGATCATTGCTGACAGGAATATATTCAGAGAGAAAGTGTGAAGGATATAGCCACTTAAGTTTCTAGATCCTATCATTTGCGCGCATGGTAAACCATATCTAATGATCTTCCATAGAAAAGTTGTGAAACGAATAGCCTAGACGTGAACAATTCATCAAAAATTGCTGATCGGAAGAAATCTACCAAGTCAAAATCTACAATCAACCATGGTTAACATTGTTTAATGACCAGACCTGGTCGAACATTCGGAAACCATATAGTGAAAACTAACAGAGGCTTTGGGCACATCTGGGACAAAATGTCAATTTCACAACAGCAGAAGATATTGCAATGGCAGGCTCCCTTACCCTGCTCGCTAAAGCTGTTGTTTTCTATCGAGCTAGCAGGTTGTATGATGGCAAGTCTTCCAACTGTGTTATGTCATCAAGAAGAAGCTCTCGTTCGAGCTGGCGACGTGTAGACTTCATTACCGCCTGTGTCAAAGAAAAATAACAACATGATAACTCAGTAAGAATACAAGGAAATGCTTCATAACAATGAAAGGATGACAAGTGATGAAGTGGCTAAACCCCAGATTAAAAAAAAACAGAAAGTAATTATTTATCCCTCGATAGACGAACTATAAAGACCTGACATTAAATCATAACGGAAAGAATCAAATTCTACAGAAAAACGTGTGTGGTTCGTCCACGAGAAAGGCAAGACTGCTACAGCATCAACAAGGAACCAAACTCCAGCGCCTTTGCGGTCCCTAAAAGGAAAATCATGGAGTGCCCGAAATTTGACAGACTTGATCCTAACCTAGACTCCACATGATTTACTAGATAAAAAATACACAAGTTCTAGCGGTCCCTAGAAGAAAATTCGCGGAGCGCCCCACAATTGGATCAACTCAGCTTTTGATAGCAGTAGTAGCCTAGTAGGCAGTCCACAAGTTCTAGAAAATCAAGAGAAAAACAAGCTAACACGTTTCTTTATTAGGATTAAGGGAAAGATACAATGGAAATCAAGCTGACAAGAGATCATACGACAATAAACATCAACTCAACTAAGAATCATTTCATTGGTACCAATAGCTTATGGCTTATAAATAAACATTTCCATTCCATTGGATATAAAATCCTCCCAATAACTTAATCAAATATCCATGCAAATGCTTAGAGCATCCACAATGGAGCAAGAAAATTCCTTCCTATTGCTAAAATTTAGCAATGGTTTCACAAAAATGTATTCCAATGGACTACTTTTGCTAAAGATAAATTTTGGCTTTACTATAATGGTTGACAAATTTGACAATGAAAATTGCAAATGTCATTTTTTGACAACACACAATCTACAACAAAAACCCACTCATCAACAACACCAAATCCATCAACACACATATGGCATTTTATTAATTGTAGATCAGACAACAATGTCAAAATATAGCACAATCTTGTTCGAATAATATTGGCAAATTATAGCAACTCGACACTTTTTTTTGTTAAAATATAGTTAGACTATGCTAAATATAGTTAGCATCATTGGAGATGCTCTTACAAATCGAAAAATATTCTAGATAAACAATCAATTGTAAAATGAAAATGTCAATAAAGACAATGACAAGCATAAATGCCAATAAAATAATCCAGAACCTAAGGTAAACAGCCACTAGACTGCAGTATACATGAGAAAGAGAAGTTTGTGCTTCCTGCCATGATAAAATAAGGGGAAATAGGCAAGAGTGACTCACATTAAAGTCCATATATGAAGCATGCATCTCAAGCCATCTATGATCAAGCAGCTTAAACGTGATGCAGTACAGAAGATCAAATGCCGCTTCGTTTTCTGAGAGAAGAAAGCAAGCACACCAGAATCAATTATTGAAAAAACGAAGAAGGAAAATTCAATACTTAAAGCTGCTCTACTGTTGCTTATTGTTAGTGCAGGCTTACCCGAAAGAAGCTTCAGGAAGGTTGCTCCGACTAGTGAACGTGGTTTGACTGAAACAATTGAAAAAGAAAAGAGCACTTAGTTGTTTCCAGGAAATCCTCAACTCATTGCTTGTACAATACAGACTTGTCGTAAGAACATATTCCACCACGGCAACTAATTCAACAGTAATCAAATTAACATGTTCAAAACAATGTCTAAAGCTAATTATTTAGCTTCATAATGCTATGGATACCATAGATACTAAAGTTAATTTAATACACCCCAAAAATCCATCCTGGTAATCCCAGAAATAACATAAGAAAAAGAGAGGAGGGAATTATTCATGTACAGTCAGGAGTTAATCCCCATTCATGTAAAAAATAAGTTTCATCACTTGAAAATTATAGAGTACCAATGTTAAAGGTCAAGCATCTGGATAAGAATGACATCCAAAGAAATGTTTTCGCCCTTTGAAGAGGAAAAGCAGGCCTATCGAACCACGGAAATGATACATGTACCATAGTCATCACTCACCTGCTTCAAGGTCAAGCATCTGGATAAGCATAAATGTTATATTTACACCTGCCACCGCAAAAGGGTATTCCCACATTGCTCGGACTCCTTCCTGCTTGCGGAGAAGATCTTGGAAAGATTTCTGCATGAGAAAGCTTACTATAAAAAGCAATTCTAGCAAAGATTTCCGAGCAAACTGAATGAATGACAGTTTGGTTAAAGTGTTGAGATACTGGTGCAAGAGGAATCCATATTATAATGCTATAACTCAAGGACAAAAAAGGGTGCAAGAGGAATCCATATTATAATGCTATAACTCAAGGACAAAAAAGAGAGAAAAAAGAAAAGAAAGAAAGGCATCCTCAAAGTGTTGATAAAACTTCAACAACGCATCATGCAAAAATTCCTTGCACAGAATAAAAGTAATAGCCAGCAGCATGAATTTTCACCAAGAGCTTTTCGATACTTCCCTCCAATATATACGATACAGTTTATGAAGCAGGCAAACAGGACACTACCACTGTAGGACAGGATGAGATACTTTGTTTTTATTACTAAAATCATGCTCAGTCACGACCCATTACAGCGAATCACAAGTCTATGTCATCATCGTTAAGTTCAATACATGACTATGCCTCAAGGTCCAACAATGTGAGGTTGGTCATATGACTCATTAAGTTCCAAATGTAAGGTGGAGAAATTTCATCGTAGTCAACTTCTGCATTCCGATGCATCGTTGCACTCATTAAACATGAAAAGTTGAAAACCACGGATTAAAGGACGCCGTTAAAGCAGTTGTATGAGCACTTGGACAAATTGAAGGCAATGAGTAAACCAATTTCATGATGGAGCAAATATAGCACATTTAATCCTGGAAGCAAGCACTTTTTGCAACAAATTCAAGGATTTGTAAAGAATTCTAATTATTTTTAAGCTACAACTTTGAATCCTCCTGCACTAGGTCAACCATACCTCCAAATATTGCTTAATGCTTAGTCAATGCTAATGAATAATGATGTTACTTGTAATTAAAATATCTGTTAGTTGCAATTCCTATATAAGATGGATGTGAACTAAATGGTCAGATGATATAATTACATCTTAAGATTAAGAAACTCAGCAAACAATTCGAGACAAGAACAGGTCCACCGACTTGATGAAATCCTAAAAAGCTGGAAGAGGATTCTAGAGCCGTATAAATTGTTTCGAACACAAAGTCGCAAGACATAACACAAGTTTTTCCATGAATAAATTAAAATAGAGAATACATACTGGAAAATTCTTTGCCAAGAATAACAAGTTCTCCAAGGATATAAAGCCGCCACCCCTGTCAAGCATTTCAAGCCTTGTTAAAAAGGGTAACTAGCTGAAAAGCTCCGCAATATATCTAGTCAAGAAGGTTAACCGATTAGTGTTTGATACGTTATCCAGATACCTGAAATCTGAAGATGGATCTTTCCCTTGCCATCCCATTTCTTTCCATTTGTCTGAAATCAATCCCTCGAGTTCTTCATCAGGAAAGGCAGCATTCCATAATGCTTTGAGAGCTTTCTGAAAGGAGAACATAATATTATAAAAGATTAAAAAGCTCCAAAGATCTATACATGAGAGTCTTGAAATGTCAAACAACCAATCCCCTAACTATTAAACAGCTTATATATGAAAAAGCGTCACATTTAATAATTACCTGGTGATCGGGGTTTGAACTATCATAGGGAACATCGATTCGGCTCTGTAATCTCAGCAAACAAACCTCCTGTCGCACTCAAATCAATTAAGTACATATTAAAAAGAGCTAATAGTACATATACAACAAAAAATAAAACTTTTTCCAAACAAAAATAGTATAAGTATGTGCTTCCTTTACAGCACCACAAAAAATGAGGCCAGATCAACCAAGATGAGGCAGGAAATGTGACAAATTGAATATAATTGCTTCAAAAAACCATCAATCAGTAGCATATAGGAAACAAGTTAGAGATGATCGCATTCTAGACATCGACCCAATTTCTGTTCATAGAAAACCAAGGACATCAACATGACAACACCTGAGTGCTTGACCAGCACCTGTGTGATTTTGATTTGTTCCTGATGAATTTTTGTTCTTGCTAGTTGCTACAGAACTAGAATTGGAACGTGGACACAGCTAGAATAAAGATCGCTTATAGCAGAAACGGTATGACATGGGGCACAACTTCAAGAGTAAATATAAAAAGCATCAACTCTCTCACCCCACGCAATCAGCATATATTTTGTTTTTGTTCCACTCTATCAAAGTTAAATCTCACTGTACATTCCTAATTTCACAAATAACGTCTCTACACTCTTTAAAACAACTTCATTAGGAAAGACCATGAGTAGAGCATGAATTATTTATTCTCAAGTATTGGTCTTGCTAGAAAGGATAATCATTCTCAACGTTGGCTCATCAAGAGCTCTGTAATGTTATACTGGATACTCATAGGTCTATCATGCTCTAACAAGGAAAACCGATTCATGACTCCAACAGCCTCGAGAGACAGAATGTAGCAGGAAAACAGAACCACTGAAAATAATAGTCATCAGTGTCCTCCTGTTTGCCCTCACTTTGTTTATTTAATCCAAAGACATCAAAAACGTAAACCGCAAAACCAGAACGACTCACTATAGAAAGAACTAAGAAGTCACCAATTAAAACTAATCCAAAAAGATTAAAATGCCAACTGAAAAGAATCCTGAAGAACAGAATCAAGTGTTGGTCCTTATGATGATATCAAATTTCTCACCTGGACAGGAGTGAAATCAAACGAAGGACGAGGCTCTGCCTCTTTAGTCTGAGCGCACACACAGGAAAGGCCTTTGCCAAGCCATGCTGCAGAACTCGCACCGACATCTACAGAAAGCACAACCATCAGCTGATGTCGAAACATAAGCTGTTATGTTCTAAGACTAGCAAAACAATATCATGTTCCAGACTCCTCAACAGAAGCCAGCATTCTCATTCCAAACATAATACAAAAGGCCGCAAGACTCTCCTGGAGCTTCTTATTGTTTAGCTACATCCCAATCATTTGAAAAACACAAATTACAACGCCAACCCAACAAATCACCAAGTGGAAAAACTAGACTAATTACATCCACATCATTGAAAAACACAAATTACAACGTCCAACCCTATACACAAAATACACACAGATCCTTTTACTCTTGTAGCTCCTTCATATCTTCACTATTCCACCTAATCGAGACCAATGTGACCCGATCTGAAATTAATACATATTTCAATGATACAGAACAACAGGAATATAAAGAACTTTAAAACAAGTGATCTCTTCAACAAATTTTTCTTCCAGTTGGTCATCATCCAACTGTAAAACTAATATGAATAAAAAGAGCCGGTCACCTACGTGCGGATCAATCACTTTCCAAGTCTCCTGCGGTCACTGAACTTTCAAAACACGCTTCCAACTAATCCACAGCTAACAAACAATAATACAAACACCTCACCAATATCAATATATCAAAAGCAAAACAAATCTCCACCAAACCTGAAACCACTCTACCAACTCGGAATCCTACTAATTCGGCTAATTGCTCGCTAGTCCGCCACTTAATCACGCAATTCAAGCAATACAAAAAGAGTAATAGAGGAAGTTATACCACCGGGATTCGAATCACATGTTCCACTGCTTCGATCCAGAGCGTGAGAAACCCTCCGCACAGCAACAAACGAACCCCGATCGTCCATTCACACAACCAATCCAATCACTCAAAAGCACACAAAACTTCGAACCAATAACGGCATCGAATTCTTCAACCGAAAACCAAAACCACCAATACAGAACCACAACCCTAGGATGAAAATGCTAGGAACGAGATGGATTCGAGCTTGTGAGAGTACTACGCAGAGGAATTACTCACGATAACCACCGCGGATCTCGACTATGGTTTCGAGATCTGCAACGGCGAGGAGATCGCCATTTCGAGTTGCTTCGATTTCGGCCCCTTTTTCTCTCCGTGTGTGTATCTTTTTCGTCCCGCTTTGTTACGGGTTTTGAGGTTTTGATATATGGACTCTGGATGTGGTGTTCGTTTTCCGTTTCGTCTTTCGGTTTCTTTGCGGGTTTGGACTTTTCTGGACTGGAGAGCGAAGCGTCAGTTATGGGAAAGGAATTTTTCTTTCAATCTCTCTTGCCCGACTGTTCATGAGTTCGGGAACTCATGCCTTGCAAACGATTATTTGTTATTAGACTTAAGTTTGCTCATAAATTCAACTCTTATTCGCTTAAATTTCATATTCGAAGTTGCGATCCGATCTATTCATTAAAAAGAATCGATTCAATAAGAACAGGTTGTTTGACTGCACATAAATCCACTTCGATTTACACTCACTCTCCTTTTTTAAGTACTCCACTTAATGCGCTGATGTAAACATAATGTTGCTAATATAAATAAATTCACTTAGTATAAATTTATGAGATGATACACACGGAAAATTCTAAAATTTAATGTGATTTAAATTATTTTTTTGAAAAATATATATTTTATAATATAAAATATATTAATATTTATTTCAATTTTATGTGCTATTTATTTTATTTTGAAAAAAATATCACTATTTTTTAAAATGAAGGGCCATTGTGGGCGAATTTTATTGATGCAATCTAATGGCAGAACATTCAGTACATGGTGAGGGAGCATCGAGAGCCAGTCACCCAATCTATGGCATTCCGAAGTGTAAGCAGCTTTATTCGTATCCCTCCCAACCCAAAAGCAAATAAATTCGTGAAAAAAGTACAACAATATTAGACAGTCGTCTATAATACAATCAGCAGTCGACAGATCTCCTTTCCCTTCCCTCAGCATGCCCACCACCAGTTGAGAATCAGACTCAATGATCACCTTTCCAAAACCCCCCTCTTTAGCAAGTTCAAGACCCTGCCAAGGCTTCGCTTACCACTGGATCCTGCACCAAATGCCAATTTTCGCCTGTCGCTTGAGTTAAGTCGCCAGCATGATTACGAGCAACCATACCTAAGCTGGCAATCCCCGGATGCTTAATTGCCACGTCCGTATTATCCTTGATGTTATTAATTTCATTCTAATTATCATCCTTGATTTTTTTTTTTATAGTTTTTTTCCATTCCTCTAAAAAAAAAAATAAAAAAATATATCAACTTGAACTCTATATAAATATAATGAGCAAGTTATTATCCTTGATATTATTATTTTCATTTTAATTATTATCTTAGATATTATTTAGCGAGATATATTTATTAGGGATATATTTCTATTTTAGATAGATTAGATTTAACTTCCAAATATCCTTAATTGTTAGGCTTTTAGTATTTAAACGGATCGAATGTCAATGACAAAACATGATGTGGAATAACAATTATTTCCTTTGCAAGTTTATCTTTTTTATCTATCGTTTCCTTCCCAAACTATCACGTTACATTGGTGCTCTCCTTCTTGAACTCTATCCATGGAAAACGATACAAGTTTAAAAGAGTTACAAGCGTAAGTCGCAACGATCTAACAACAACAAACCCAAAATTTGAAACAAATCAAGCAAGTTGATGAAAAATTTAATGTGCAAATAACAGACTTAAAAACAGAGACGCTGGAGCAAGAACGTCGGATGCGAGAATTCATCATCGAACAAATTTATTAATTAATCGTCCAACCTCGGGCTGCTCCACAAATTCCACCACCCTTGCAGACTCCTCAAGATATTATTCCTCAGACGACGTTCCAGTGTTTGGGATCGATTCATTTAATGATAAAAAAGCTAAAGGAAATAGAGACACAAAATTTACATGGGAAAAACCTTCGAGGGGAAAAAAAAACTCACGGCCGCCGATGAAATTAACTATATAAAAGATTATACACGGAGTTCTATTTCCATGGAATATATTTAGGCCCAAAATAACAAGATTTGAGATCTAAAGCTAATTTCACTGAGTCCTTCATCAAGCACGGCCTTGTCCAGGCCGTGTTTCGAGCATGAGAAAATCAACCAAGCATGGTCGTGCCTGGCCTCGCACGATCATGCCATGTCAAGCAAGAAAGGACCGTGCACGGTCGTGCCACCATGCACGGGCCATGCGTTGCTCCTTCCTCAATTCCTCCACAATATGCTCACAACTCTAAATCAGGACCACACCTCTTCCACCTGGGACTGATTCCCAAACATCAATCAACTCGAAACATCATCGATGACCACTTGTTAACTCACATAGCAAGACCAATAGAAGTGGAATAGGACTTCAACTTCTCTATTGTAACTGATTTGGTAAACATGTCCGCAGGATTGTCTTTCATAGCAATCTTCACCAACTCAAAGAGCCCACAAGATCTCGGATAAAATGGTATTGAATAAGCTACACTCATGTTGTCACAATGCAGTTTACATTCAATCTGCCAATGTCCCACTTCTTTCATGAGATCCCTTAACCAAATCAACTCCTTACACGCTTTCGAAAGTAACATGTACTCTATCTCAATTATCGACAATGCCGTCCTTTTACAGTCTAGACACACACGAGACTACACCACTGCCAAGAGTAAACACATATCCAGTAGTGCTCTTCCTCGTATCGACGTCACCTGCCATGTTAGAATTCGAAAACCCATGCAATCTTTACCTTTACACCACTAAACTTCAACACCATAACTTGCATACCAACAAGATACCTTAGAATCCATTTCATAGCATTTCAGTGTTGAAAATCAGGATTTGACGTTTTCATTCATAACTATGATAGCGTAAGATTTTAGCATGATGCAGTAGTTTGATCTCTTTCACGTAATCTAATGAGATGTGATTTCTGTATTTATTAATTTCATGTTCAGGATTTGTGATATCATATTCATGTGTTTATTTATCTCTAATTGCTTATTCTATGTATTTTGATTGATCACCTTAGTACATAGGAGAAAAATATATGTAGTCAAGCCATTCTCTTTTGGTTGATGTTTGTAACAAATTTATAGGTTAATGGAATTCTCTTTTGGTTAATATATAATCATATGAATATGAGCGTAATATAGCACTAATCTGTGTTATGTTATATTATGAGGTGTTAGAGAAATAATTATAATGCGACATGTTTAGTCTGTGTTATATTCTCTTTTGAACATAGAGTAAATATGTTAGTTTGATTATGTCATGTTTCATGGTAACCAATAGTTTAATCGTCAACTCTCTTTTGGTCGAGCTTCATTATAAGCACCTATCATAAATGAACATGAAATTAAAATGTTAGTTAATGATTGCATCCATGAAGAGTGAAAACTATGATCGTCATATACTTTATTAACTCTGATAAGAACATATTCAAACAAAAATCCAAATTCTTTAGTTCAATTATCTTTTTTAATTTTATTCTCATTACCAACAAACCACTC